>JAVQJG010045435.1:0-25137 GCA_036024015.1 Craterocephalus amniculus
AGTGTTGTGGTTACTTGTTGCATTATACACCGTTCAAACCAAACACACTGCTATTGGGGGTCGCTATGATTCAATATTAAAATAACGCATATATAAATATTATATATATAAATGATATAGGATAAATAATATAAATTATCCAATAAAATATCTTATAAATCCTATAAATAATATAGGAGGACACAAAGCATCACTGGATATTTATCTGGCCCTTCCTTGGCGAGTCAGCATCTGATTTCCCTCGTTCTGAAGGGCTGGATTCATACGCCCTACCCCTTGTTATGTCCACTACCCCTACATGGTTTGGAGTATTGGGACATCACTACCCTTCACGGGAACGTGCAAAATGTATGGGTAGGTCTAAAAAGTAGGGCTAGGGGCTGTATTGGGACAGGGCCTTGAACTCCTCCACCTGGGACAGGACCCCACCGCCGACCTTTAGAGGACAAACCACCTTCTTCCGGCTGAGGACCATGGTCTCGGATTTGGAGCGTTTGAACGTTTGGAACGGACATCCCAAATTACGTCCGTTAGGAAGCATAAATGGGCCTTAAGCTTGCATACATTGGTAAAACATGCAAACTACACTGTTTCAAACCCCTCTTCAGCCCAAATAAGCAGTCACCTCACTCCATCTCTGCCCTGGACTCTTGCTGAGAGGTGGCAGTGCTAACCACCACGCTATCGTGCAGCTGTTCTCTGACAGCATGCATTCATATACAGTATATACATACATTACGCAGTGTTTCGCTGTTTACTCAAAATATATGTTTTAATGACAGCCATGAACTCAATAATATTGATGTACTTTAAATCAAAATGCAGCACTCTTTGAGAAAACTTAATAGTTTAGAGTTCTTTTCACAAAAAAACAGCTTTTGAGTTACCTTTCTTTTAATTATTTAGAGTAAGTTATTCTGTTCAGGTTTACAGTTTGGTTTTTTTTTGTCCATGCATTTTTTATTGGTTTATTGGTTATTTTCTTGGTATTTCTTCCAGTTAGAGTAGCATGGCTGTAGTAACAATGCTCTCTCACTGCTGGTAATATTCAGACTGACTTCTGAATTGATTCCTAGATGCTAGCTTGAGATGAAATGGAAGACGGTCTTAGGAGAAGTGATTGTATGTTCAGATCAGACATAGGATGGATTGGTTTAGAAGCCCTCCACTTATCATTTTATTTCCATTAGTTCACTTAAGTCTCTGAACTTTGACTGATGACTGAAAGAACAACTATGAAATTGTGCAGTTAGAATATGACTAGTTTATTAAAGTTAGACTTTTCTGGTAGAAAACAGCTTCTGATCTCAGGATTATATTGGACTGTACTTTCGATGAAGTAAATAGCTGAAGTCTGAGAGAAGTCTGGTACTTCGGCTGTGCCTGGCAGAGAGCGTCAGCATGAGATCACAGGGATTTCTCCTCCAGGGAAAGCTTTGTGTTTCAGAATTCATTAACAAGATCTGAATGGAAAGAAAACTCCTAGTTAGTAGGATGGCTTTATTTATTTATTTTTTACAGCCACCTACAGAAACAGCATTTCCCCGTTTAGCTGCAAAAAGAAGCTGCTTTATTAATGAATTTCTTTTTTTAACCAGCGCAGTTATTCCCCAGAGAGCGGTGGTTACTGTGATTCTGCAGAGGGGCAAGCAGGACTTCGCTGGCAGAACTCAGCTGTTGTTCACAATGACTTGCATAATTGTTTGTTCCCTGAAGAAGTGAGACCTGATCTTTATTTAATGTTTCAGTGGCACAGATCCGTGAGGAGCGGTGAGGCTGGAGGAGCCTGTGAAAGCTGAAGAAAGTCGAAATGAGGGAAAAGATGCTTCCGAGATGCGTCATGCTGCACTGAAGAGAGCACACTGCTCTTCATCAGAAGCATCTCGCCATCCTTCTCCAGTCATGTGGCAGTCGTCATGGTTACTAATATAAGTTGCTGTGGGGTGAAGGAATAGATCAAGTGGTTTTACTTACATGAATATATTTTGAGAAACACAGAATTTTAACATTGTTGCTTTTTTCTGTCAGTATAAACAATCCATTGGTTTTCACCAATGGACCTTCTAGTGGTGAAATTGGTGAGATTGGTCACACTAATAATAATGATAATAATGATGATCTAAAGTCTATAGCAAGTCTAAAAATCTGTAGTCTGTTTGACCCTATAACTAAATTTGAATTACAATTTAGTGTATTGATAGTTTACTGTGTGATAGTTTACGCAAAAGGTGTCCACTACGGTGCAGAATACAAGTAAGGCTCAGAGCAAAGTTTAAACATTAAATTATGCAAAACGTCTCAGGAACTGTACGTATCAAATACATGCAGCATTAAAGAGTTAATTTTGCTAATTACTGAAGCTTTTAGGCTTTTTATGAAAAATATAACCTCTTAATGCATTTTATTATCCTAATTCTGGTAGTCTTCCTTTTACTGTTATTGATCAAATGATTTACCACCTTCTTTTTTTCATCATTGTCCATGAATATTTAACATAGTTTCATTTATAAGAGGCAAGAATCCAAAGTATCCGTTATCACTTGAAGGTTGCATCCAGTGTGAAACTACATCAATCCATCAGCGAGGTCTGTGAAACCTTAATTCAGAGTTTTCTCTGTTCAATAAATTGCTTTAGTCTGATCTCTGCTGATGAGCTCTCCAGCATCATTAAGCTGCTGCTGAAAAGCATCCAGCGGAAACATTTATTACACTGATTTGGTTTTAATCTTGGAGTTTGTTTTCTATCACAATCGTCCTCTTTTACTAAGGATCATTTCTGAATGAACTGAGGTCTGCATGTTACATTATGAAGATAATGCAGAGTTATTGGTGATAAGTGAATCCTTTGTTGTTGTTACAAGCTGAGATTTGTTGGCAACAGATGGCGATTTGGCTCGAATACATTCAGATCTGCTCTGGTTGCTTTTATCAGGTCGATGTCCTGTTTACCTCAACGGCCATCTGACACCCAGATCCCGCTGCCAGACAACCTGCTGGCTCTAAGACTCATTTGGGAAATCAAGCTGTTTATTGTTGTAAACGTGTTTTTTACTGCTTTTTTTCACAAATACTTTGCCCTTTGTTGTTTCTGATTATCTGTCATATCGTTACTTTGCCCTGTTCATTCCAACAGGGAGCAAAAAAACCTTTGTTTGGGCGCGAGGCCTTGAAGAGGGCTGCTCATAAAATGGTTAAGGAATCTAAATAAAATCAATAAAATAAAAATGTGAACTTATGAGCAGATAATTCTGTTTGATGTCAGACAGAAGCTTTTCCCAAGGAGACTAATATCAGAGTTAAATGGAGAAAGAATCTCAGAATTTCTTACTTTCCTCATCAGGCTTAAAACCTAATCCACTGAATAGGTTTGCCACTTTAGCTTTAGGAATGCTACAGCTTTAGCTTGTCAAATTTATTCACATCTAGTGGCATGATTAGCAAATTACAACCAAATCACCCCAACATTTAGACCTCCCTTTTTAGAGGTGTTTTTAGTAGAGCTGAGCAATTATTCCCATTTTTAATCACAATAAATTGCACAGTTTTCGGTGATAACAAAGAATTTATGAGCGGTTTCCTTTTAAAAGTACTGCTATATAACGAAAAGTTCAATAAGCCTCCTTTTGGTTTACAAGCTCTTGAAGCAAATTTGTTGCTTTTTAGGTGTAATTTCCTATTCACTCAGAAAATAAAAGCACCTAATTTTACCAGATACCAGTGACTGTGGTGGTACCCTCAAAGGCACGGCTGTTGTACCTCAGAAAATAAAGTCTTTATAAGGTACAATCTGCAGTGCTGAGTGTTTACACAGCAGCAGATCAAATATTTATTGTAAATCTCAAATTAAATATTAATATAAAAAATATCAAATATTTATGACATAGAAAGATGAAAATCTCAGGATTTATTTGTTAAACAGTAACAGCTTCGCAGGAGGAACATCAAGCCTGTGTGAACCTGCACACAGGTCTAAATACAGAGGAAACCATTTCTGAAAACCAGCCATCAGGTGTGTTTCCATACTGGAACAGACAAAAGCAGGATACGAAATAGCACTTTGGGATTATGAGGAAAAGTCTTTTTTTTTTAAATCTCGAAATGAAAAGAATCACCGTAGTGTCTGTACACGGAATGTTGGGGAGTAAAACCAAATCTTTTCGCATAAATTTCTTTTTCAGATTTAAAGCCACAGTGTGTAAACTTCAGCGACATCTAATGGTCAGACTGCAGATTTACAACGAAGTAACGGTTAATCATCCGACCCTAGTAGTTGCTGACCAACTCTGCCCTGTTTTTAACATGGCACGCACATACATTTAAGTGATACATTGAATTAGCTCACTTATCTAGTAGAAAAGCTGGAACCTCCGTGTCTGTTTTCAGCCACACATCTCCCTCATTTATTGTCTCCATCTCGTAAATGCCGCTCCGATTTAGACTCTGATTTTCTCCCGATTATGATTTCTTTTTCTTTTTCGAGGTATTTTGACGTCCCTCTCTGGTGGCAAAGAATAAAACTGGCCCTCCGTGTCAGTAGAAAAAAAACCAGATTGTGTTCCCCACGATCGTGTTTACTCCCCCCCTCTCATCCTTTTGATGCGATTGCGAATAGACTTTCATAAAATATGTATTTATGAAAGCAGTACTTGATTTTTGCTAATAAAAAGCCAAATTAGTTACGCACTGTACCTTTAATAATAAGCATCAATATTTTCACATCTTGTCAGGTTGTTTTGCGTGTTTGCTGCCCCCTAGAGTTTAACTCAGTAACTGCAGCTTCTCCAGCAATAGCAAGATGGTACATTCCTTCCAGAATACAACACTGTGAACTTGCACTCAAGCCTCAGTCAACACACACTTTATCAAACAGACACCAACACACAAGCACACAGGGGCATGTAAGGTATTGTGAGTTAGATGAAGGGCATGGTGGCGATAAGGTCTTGAGTAGAGGGCTAAAAGTAGAAGTTAGAAGCGATAAGAGGTTCCCAATGAACTGACATTCAGTCATCCCAGGAGACAGTCATACACAAGGCAGAGCCGTCAGGACCAAGGTAAAAGTCGAAAACTGAAAAAGTTCATCTCATCCGGTGGCAAAAGTCCTGAGGAACCTGAAGTGCAGTGTGAGAGTATTAGGGGAAGTGGAGGGTCACCATTTAGGAGGTGAAAACCAAGATAGGTGATCAAGAGAAGAGAGGAAAACGACCCAACAGAGGAAGCTAAGGAGAAACGAAGACATGGAGGGACAATCACCGATCGAAGGTGAGTTCAGAACTTTTTAACTGGATGATCGGAAACAGCCTTACAAGCAAACTGAAGCGTGACCAGCTATGACCGCAAAGAAAATAACAGGGAATCCAACATGGTGACCGGCGAAGCTGAATATGTGACCTTGGATGTGAAGAAAGCTGCATGGTGACTTTGAGAATAAGAACATGCAGAGTCAGTTTTATAAGGCTATCAATAGCTTTTGTGATTTTAAGCAGAAAGACCAGCCTAGATTTTCTAATTTACTGTCTATGTTAGGGATGACTTATGTTTAACTTAGTTGTCGCTGCTTAATATTAAAGAAATACATCTTCTGTATACATTTGGCTGTAAATCCTTTAGTTAAAAGCAATTTAAAAACTAGAATAGTATAGAAAGAAATAACAGCCGTTCTTGTTACTGACAGACGATGGCAGTGGTACCAGCAGTCTCATTCAGCATACGTTAGTTTATTTACTTTCTTTAGTCAGTGAAGCCACATGTCTCATTTCTTCCTCCTGAACATTTTGCTTCTTTGTTGATCTTTACTGATATTTGCAGAACTGTAGAGTTGCCCTAGCTAACTGAATGATAACGATTCATTTCTTCCATTTGTTTCATGGCTCAGTTGCCAAAGGACCCACCATAACTGTGTGTCAGTCACAGGCTAATTTTATTTATACAGAAATTTTTGATCTTTGTTGAGTTTCTTAACTTGGTTTGTAAATATGTGTGGAACATGCATTCAGACTGACTGGCCAATCCTTCATATATAAGAGCACACTGACCTCACAGATATGCGAAGAAGGCGCAATTTACAACACGTACATGATGTCACCACAAAAGGATTTGCAGTTACATCAACAGATTTGTCATGTTGGACTCATGAAATTTACTGAGGGGGAGAAAAAAATCCAGCTTTTGAAGAAGGGAAAGGTAGTAATGGTGCACAAAGAAAGCAAGAATTTAGTATTTTCCCACAGAAGACCCAGGTTTGATTATACAATTTTCCATTTTCAGCTTATATCTGATTCTTTTAAAGAGGCACCAGAAATCTCTGGCAGATTTTCTCATTCGCGCCCCTATTGGTGGCACATTTGCCATCCATCTTGCATCCTGCACAGTATTCTGGGCTATGAGCAACCAGTAAGAATTAGTTTGGTGTTGTTGCTTGTCTTATCGCTCTTTCTTTTCATCTCTTCCTCTGATAATGTCCTCCTCTGTTACTTTGCTGGATCAGCCATGGTGCATGGTCAAATGAGTGGTGTGTTGATATCCGCTTGCTAGTGTGATGTTGTACAGCATGTAAAGTGACCCTCAGCTACAAAATCATGCAGCATCCTGGAGGGAAAAGTTGCGATGTGCTGGGTTCTCAGCCTTGGGACAACGACGGCTCCATAATAAATGTCACTGTGCCATCATACAGTCTCTTGCCAACTGGAAAGTTGGGGGTTTGATTCCTTCCCCCTTGACTACATGTTGAAGTACCCTTGGGCTATGCTGTGTGAATGTGTAAATGTAACGTGTAGTGTCCAAGCACTTTGAGTGGTCACATGACTAGTAAAGCAGTGTGCAATTACAGTACATTTACAATCAAAGAAGACAGGAATCCAGAGTTTTAAGGTCAGAAAGTTACATTGTGCTACTTTGAGGGAATATAATGATGCAGAGATGACCTTAACAGAGCAATCACCTTCATTTTCCTTCTGTAATTTTCCTCCACTGCATGAACTTCATTCATTGGCTTAAAACGTCTTTCAGAAAGCTGGAAAACACCAAAGTTCCATTAAATCTTATTCATCTAAGAAAGAAAGATTGAGGTTTGATTAAAGTTAGATTTACTTTCATTTTTGTTCTTCAATCCTGTTGCTGTGCTGGAATTTTCTTTCTTTTTTTTTTTTTTTTTTTACCTAAAACCGTTAAATGCTTTAGGGCTAATTAACCTTTTTGCCAAAGTGCTGTTTGCTTTAAGTCCTTCATTTTTAACTTCATTTTTCCATCTTCATGGTTTTTGTTAAAGCAACACGACTGAACATTGTCAGATTTTCACACTTTGGCATTACCTAACAATGCCCAATACAGCTTCCATGTTGCATCCTGTCTCTTCTCTGAGCTCTCTCCAACCAGTAAAAGTCAGTCTGATGTTGACCTTTTTTCTGTCATTTCCTGTCTTCCTATAATAATCTGTTGTCCAGGGCAGGAAAAATGTTGTGAAGCATATATCTCAGCCACAGGGCAATGATCACTCAAGTCAAACATAGTTTTAAGTTTGGAAAGTTGTGTAGTTTTGCCTATGATTTAGGTCCCAAAGTACTTTCACAGACATGATGGTGTAATAAACACCTGTAGGAGTCATCAGCTGGTAACAAGCAGGCTGCTTTGACAGATAGATGTTAACAGAGTCCTTCTTTTTCATCTGCTTGAGTCAGTGGAGAGGCTTTCAGCGATACCAGCATGTCCTTATCAGACTTGAAGGTTTTCCTTCACATACCACAGCAATGAGAAAGTCGGGTTTATTCGTATTTCTGTAACACAAAGTTGCTCCTGAATGAGAGCATCAACACTAATTAAGGTAACTGATGCCAGAAAACTGAACATCAACTTTAATGAAAGACAAAGTTGCTGCAGGTATTTAAACTCCTCCAGCTTGTAACCTTTGTCATTCATTTCTCAGGCTGAGTTCCTCTATCTCAGTAATCCAATAATCATGTCTTATCTGTTTTTTGGGGTGGTGTCTCCATAAACTACATAAGCTGTTGGGTTATAAACAAATTATAGTTACACATGCAGCGTCCTTTTCCTTCAGAGGTGGTCAACATGGAGAAAGAGGAGGGCTCTGCGACTTCAGCGCTGGATGGAGGGATGGAAAAAGCTGTGACAGTGGAGGGAAAGACTTTCCAGGAGACGAAGCAAACCTCTGTGACAACTGTGACCTACTCAGCCTCAGAGGAGATGGTCATGGAGGAGAAGGTGGACGAAAGTGATAAAGAGGAGACGGAAGATGATGGAGAGTCGGATGGAAGAAATGATAATGATGACGAGGAAAGGAAACCGAAGAAGTTGTTGGAAACATGGGAGTCGGAGGTAAGTTTAAATATAACAATTTCGAGTTAACAGACGGATAAGCAGATGCTTTGAGGTGTCTGAAACTAAACCAAGGAAAATATGAAGTTTGATGATCAGATCAGCAAATACACACACCTGGAGACTTTAATTAAGCATGTTAAATGTGGAACAACCACATAATGACTGTGTTATCTTCTTGATTCGACCATATTTTGTTTTCACTCAACTTTCAGGAAACTTCAGAGATAAGAAAAGTTTGAACAAATCAAAGAAAACACAATGTTAGTTTAGTAAAGTAATTTTGTTTCATGTTACCAGTGAAGGCACCCACAGTGATTCAGATCTTTCCTGCTAATCTTAAACAGCCTGAACATGTTTTTGTGTTAACAGCATTATCATCAGTCCAATTAAATCAAATATGAGCTGCTGAGCCGCGTTTGACGTATGAAGCAAAGCTTTCATAGTTTTCTCCTGGATAATTTCCCGGTTGTACGCCGTTGAAATGTATTTAAGGGTTTTGAGGTTTCTTTGATGCTCTCTGAAAGGTGTGACTGCATTGTTATATTGACCTTGGCATGGGGCATCGCCTGGCACTGCAGGTTTTTATAAAGACTTAGAGAGGATTAGTGGGACTACAAATGAAAGTGCTCCATTATTAGCCTTTGATAGTGGGGTTTTTGGGACTGGACCTGGCCTGTTGAGAGATGCAAAGGATTTATGTATGAATGAGAACATTTTCCTCTGGTTAACTCATTGTTAGTTGGTCTGACTGATACTGTTCAGGAATTTCAGTAGGACTAAAAATCCCATCTGGTTCATTATAAAATGAAATGATTTAAAATGAATATTAAGAATAGTGTCAACTTTAAAACATAAGTTTATTTGTTTTCAGGCGTCCTCAGATGTGAAACCTCCGCTGCCAGATCCGGCCTTCAATAGGAGGTGCAGCTTGATCGTCAGCGAGGTGAGTTCATTATTTCAGGGTTACCTCATGATGCCAGTGGCTACTAGACATGACAATGTTCAGTCTGGAAATGTTGTTATTTCAATTATTTTAATATCCACAAAAAGAAAAATGCTGTTTCTCTTAAGTTTTTTTTTCTTTTGGACAACAATACTAAGAAAAAAGTCAATGCTTTTCAACAATTGGTTGATTTAACTGTTAAATAGGAACAATAGTGAAAGGGTCAAACTTGGAACAGTGATGGGGTAATAACACAGATTTTTGATAATATTCTTTACAGCCCTGATGACTTGTCTTGTCTTGGAAAAATTGTAAGTCCTCATTTCGCATTTTTATAAAAGGAGCATGCCTCGGATGTAAAATGATTTGGTGGAAAGTAACCGTTTTTAAAGTTGTCCTTCGCCTGAGGTCCTCCATGTGCTGTAATACTGGAGCCAACAACAAGCTCCTGCATGATCAGCATTGCCAAAAAAGTCTCGAGGGCATCCATGCTGTTCTGCCTGTAAACACAGGTCGCACATGATGTCAGAATGCTTTTGACTGTTCACATGGTTATAAACATAAAATAAGCAAACATTAGAGATCCTATCCATTAGAATTAAGAAGACAACATCTTCTATTTTAATCTTACACAATCTGAATGATATTTTACTTAAAACAACTAGCCACATGGTGACACCACAGATAATAACTGTTTTTCATGAGCAGTAGATGTTTTCTGGAGTATGATGCAGACAGTTGTTGTGGACGTTTCCCACAGTTACAGAGCAGGATGTTTCTGTTTGACATACTGTCACAACTGGAGATTTTACAGGAGGTTATCAGTGTAGAGCTGACATGAGGTACTGTATGTTGCTGAGTTTGTGTCCAGCTGTTCAGAGTGATGGATAAAGCCTCAGATGATTGTTGTGCTGATGTCATTTATTACAGCATATTTCTGAATGTATCTGCAAGAAAAGTGAGGCAGCAGCTGTTAGCAGCACACAGTTGCAGTAAATGTTCCTGAGGATTAACTTCTACAGTCACATATCTCATTGGCCAGTTTACCAGAGATTTTACATCACAGCTACCTGAAAATGTTTCTGCAAGAAATCCAGAAGAATTCTTTTAGAAATTTGCATTTACAATAGTTCTAGATCTGTTACTGTTGCTGCAGAAACACTATTTATGCTCCTCCCTAAGACGAATACAAGCATGTCGTCTGTCTTTTGCATTATTTACGTGGATAATTTAGTCAGTTTTTGGGGCCTTTGTTAATCTGTACCCTGACGGAGCAAACGGAGTCGTACCACCACAGACCACCAGAATCTACTGCCTTTTATGTGTCTTTCTGAGAATGAAGATGATCGTGATCTTCTCCACCAGCATGATGTTTGTAATTGTCTGAAACTGATGTCTTAACTCGGAGGTGAACTCTACACTGCCCTCTGGTGGATGTGTTGGCTAACAATCATGCTAGCGTGCAGGAACTATGCGAGGAGAAGGCATAAATGGGCGTTTAGATGCCTTCACCGATGGGACTGTAAGAAAATTATAATCAGCTATTGCTGTAATAGTTGTGGATGGACTGAACAAGTGATCAAACGGCTAACTTATCCAAGATAAAGAACCAAAATGCTGCAACCATTGTAAAAAGCAGCATGTGTTTTAGTTGACTCCAGCTTAAATTTAAACCATTTCTAGATGTGAAGTCTTCGATGTGTAAGACAGAAACCTGCCGATCTCTTTTCCCTCCTCTGCGATAATAAAAAAAAGAGTTGGTGTTGCTATTGGTAACGCCTCGACGATCCAGTGACGGGCTTTTCTTCAGCTCAGAGGAAGAATTTACTGAAAGAAAACCTGCTCTTTGACTTCCGCAGTTTTGGAGCAAATATCTCAGGCTAAACTGTTGAATAGTGGTGAATATTGGTGGAGGATGTGGGAGGGCGAGGTATTGATTCCCTGGTGTGAGCCAAACCTGTCAGCTTGTTTGCAACAGCAGAATGACTCATCAGCTGCAACAGAAGCAAGTCAACCTACTTCCCAGAATGAAGCTTCACATCTGCCTCCAGCTGCTGCTGCTCTGCTGCATTGCTGCATGTCACATATCTGGGAAAAGCTTCTTTTTAGAGACATTTCTGATCATCATTTCACACATTACCTCCACAAGTCTCACATGAGACTCCAGACTTTGGCTGCTTTTTACAGAATATGTGTCATGCTTCATCCCAGTGGGTGTAATTGACTAATTAATCTTTCTTGTTTCATTCTCACCTCTAATTCAAAATTTTCAGACTAAATCTTTGCTCTAACCACAATCCTGAAGGTACCTCAGCCAAAAGATAGTGCTGTAACCATGGAAACATTTAGCACTTTGAAGAAAAGCTCATTGGATCCTCAAAAGAGGAAATCAGCTTGGACATATGACCAGAGAAAGGGGAAAACTCTTGGAGGCCTTTTTTATGTCTTAGTGGGATGTGAGTGACTTCACTTGGCTACATCCGTCTCAATCCAGATCCAAAAGCAGACTCCTAAGAGGAATTTGTAAATGAACAAAAAAGTTTATTAGATAGTTTAATAATAGGCAGCAAAGAGCAGCACCGTTTATCCAAGCATCTGTGTTGTGGGAACAGAAAACCTCCTTCTCTGCAGCCCAAGCCAGCCAAGAAACATAATCCTTTCTTTGAGTTCTAGCTCTGCTTTGAGGCCTTGTTCCACAAATTCATGACTGAAATAACTTCCTTGGAAGGTGTTCAGAGGACACCTTGGCCAGAGGCCCCGAGCCACCTCAGTTAAATTCTTTCATTGTGGAGTAACAGCGACTCCACACTTACTGTAACTTCTCATGAATGACCAAAGCCTAGACGCCCGGCATGAGGAAGCTCATTTTTGCCGCCTGCATTCCTCGATGCCCGTCACTCATGATCATATCTCGGCATGTTGGCTGGAAAGCTTTTCCTTTTGGCTCAGATCTCTCTGATACGCAAAAGATAGGTGTAGTATAGTTTTTATATCAGTCTGCATGTCAATCTCCAGCTCTGACCAAGAGATGCTTAGACACCCACTCCAAATCTTGAGTGTGCGATCTTCTCTTTTAACCGCAGACAGCCTCATAACTAAAGGGCACTGATTCTCCTCTGCTTTTATGTCCCAGTCCTAGTGGGACATCCACATCATCCACACGCAGAAATCCAGTCCTGAGTCAACCCAGCTCTAAATACTAGATCACAGTCAACCAACTGAATGAGACAAAACTGCGTTTTGTGTTATCAGCTATTAAGAAAAACACGAATGACTGAATAAATAAAAATAAAAATCAGCTCTTAAAGTTTGAGGTGTGGCAGAGAAAGGCCTGTTCATCTCACAAGATCATCATGAATGTGTTGCCGAGCTGATGATGTCATACAGGTACTGTACAACATCATCCGGTAACACAGGAGATAACCTGGATGAAAACTGCAGAGCCGGCATCTCAGCTACACATGTTAACAACACAATAACAACTATTTACTGCAACTTTACTCTTACTAAATAAGTATAGTCTGACTTTTCACATTAGGCTGAATTCACAATGCTCCTGTGTTGTCAGGGCGACCGCCTCAGTCCAGTTTTCTGCCAGCAATCTGACAGTCCTTCAGTATAAAAATGAAGAAACGTTTTTCCTTCTTGGTTTCCATTTTGCTTCATCCTGGACATTTTTTCCTCTTGGGTATCATCCAGCGTCGTACTGTATGTAGACAACTTCCCCATTGTTACCATGGTAACTCATCATGTCAGTATTAAAAAGGGCCCTGAAATCACTTCAGCAGCACATGAACAAAGACAGAATTTAAAAAAAATCTGATTAATATTGTTTTTTCCCCAAAAAGCCCCAATATGATCTGAGCTGCAGCACCAGGATAGAGTTAAGTTTATGTCCAAAGAAAGTCTTTGAAATTACAACAGATAAAATATGCATTTCCTTGTTGAAACATGATTGATTTTAATTGCTGTAACAAACACACAGTACTTATTCAGGAAGTATCCTTTTTGTTTTCTTCAGAAATGCAATTTTTATAAACTTTGCTTCTAAAACATCCAGACTGGATCTCGTCTTACCGGTAATTTAACACCTGTAGACTTTGTGTTACAACTGAGTTCAAAGCCAAATATAAGTCCAGCTGATTTTCCCACTGGAGCCTTATTTTGCTTTCTGGGCTTCCTGCAGAACTTTAACCGCTATCTGGCTGTGAGATCATGGATATTAAAAGTGATCTTAATCTATGCAGCCTGACAGGATACCCTGCAGAGGAAAAACTGCAAAACATCAAACACAACAGTCCTACTGGAAATGCGCCGAAGTGCAGCTGAAGTTCATCTCATAACACACTCGTACACACACACACATACTAATGTCTGCTCATCCCTGCAGGTGAAATATAAGGAAGACTTTGAGAAGATGAAGGGTCAGAGTCTGTTTGTTCCAGGAGCTGAGCTCATCCACGCCAAGAACATCAGCGCTGTGATATCGGAGGTCTGAATTCATGCATTTCTACACTTTTAAAGACACTGACTAACATTATATCTGTCAGAAGAAGTGGGGACCAGACTCAGAGACGCTCTAAAACTCGAGCTCTCTCATCTCTACTGTGGTTTCACCTGTTTTAGTCCAAATACAAAGAGGAGGGGAAGAAAGAGGCGTCGATGTCTCTGTACTCCATCCTGCCTGAAACTCCAGAGATCCAGCGCGCCAGAGAGGCTTCAGAGCTTCGGAGTGAGGTAAACATACTCCACCTGATAACACCACTGGTTTTCTCTGAAAGGTTAATTTGCAATGTGAAGATGTGATTGAGGAAATTAAACGCCTGGACTGTGTTCTTTTATGTTTGTTTTCCAGATTAAATACAGGGAGAACACAAAGATGGAGATATCCTCCTCCCTTTATTCTCTGCTGCCAGAAACCACTGAGACCCAGTTTGTCAAGGAGCTGACCGAGATCCTGAGCGAGGTCAGGCTGGTGGAGGGGCGGATGGAAATCCATATAATGTCTTTGTCGGATCATTAGCTCCCTCGTTCGGGCTTTCTATCCTTGAAAGTTTTCTCTCTAATCCCCAGAACAAATACAAAGAGGAGGGAAAGAAGGAAATGAGCAGCAGTTTGTACTCTCAGCTCCCTGAAACCGCTGAGATGCAGCTGGCAAAAACTGTCCACGAGTTTCAGAGCGAGGTACAACACATCATTCTGAGTAAACCGCAGCACATTTCAGCACATTTCATCAGTTTATTCCCGTCTGCCCATCAACACAAGGCTGTTTTATGCAGTGTTTGTACATTTGGATAACGGTTTGTCTGCCCTTGAAGCAAAAACTGACAAAAGTATAAAAGTTTTAGGTTTTGCATCCGAGCAGCCAGACGTTCTTGTAATCTTTAAGGTGATTTTCAGCAACAGTTTCCTTGAGAAATTTCACTGCTTGTCATTCATCTTCAGTCCAGTCCGTGTTCTTGACGACTTTCAGAGGGATGCATTTTTTTGTTGAAGTCACTTTTAAAGGGATAGCGTGTAGTTTTTGTCCCAAACGTCAGCCTAATGTGAGTAATACTGGATGATTTCTTGGGCCAGTACACTGTGTTAGATAGTGTCTGCGCTCTGAGGGGGCTGCCCTCTGCAAAAACCAGACACTGTAACTTTGCAGGAGTGGATCCGTCTCTCATGGGATCATGTGACTCATTGAACACCAGTTCATCATAGTTCAGGGGATGCTTCGCATTGGGACCTTTGCCTGCTTTGATGGCACAGTTTGTTGCCGTAGTGACAGCTGCTGTTTCCTCACAGCAGTGGCAAGCCAGATGTTTAGGTTTATTTTATTTTTATATGCATACAGTATACAGTATAAATAAGTATATCTACCATTGCCTTTTTAAGATGAAATAGACAGTCAGTAGGAACAAAAGTTTATGTTTGTGAAGGTTTGGGTGGTGGGCCGGTGGGCAGAGTTAACTTCTTTCTTATATTTGTGTGTGTGTGAGTTTGTGTTTGACAGTAATTATGACGTTTGTGTTCTTATATTTGTTTTTGTGAAGGCTGTTTTTAAATCTCTTTTGCATGCATTTTTATTCATATTTAAAGCACTTTGCGTTGCCCTGGCCTGAAAGGGGCTTTATAAATACATAAATCTGAATTTTTAAATTTGAAAGTACCCTACTCCTTGAATTTATGCTTATGTTGTTCTATCAAATGTACGTCGCGTTGGATAAAAGTGTCTGCTAAATGACGGTAGTAGAAGTAGTAGTAGTAAGAAGATGAAAACGGTGTCTGAGAAGGCCAGAAGGACAAAGACTGTTGGATTTTGGGGAAGTTTACAGGTTTAGAATCCCTTCTTGTCAAAAGTTACACAGTATGCCTTTAAACTGGATTATGCAAGGGTTTAAAGATGAATTAGCAAGAAATCCATTTTAGATTGAATCTTTAGACACTTTGTTAGACTGTCACAAAGAAACATCATATGTTTCCTATTCTTCAGTTTCAACTTCTTTCACATGTAATAAAATTTGATAGACATAAAATATTTATTTTGCAAGAACATAGTGA
The DNA here is from genome assembly GCA_036024015.1 of Craterocephalus amniculus. NCBI lineage: Eukaryota > Metazoa > Chordata > Actinopteri > Atheriniformes > Atherinidae > Craterocephalus > Craterocephalus amniculus. The sequence continues at coordinate 15,824 of JAVQJG010045435.1, forward strand.
TTCCTAAAGAACTTCAAAGCTTGAAACTTGGCATTTCTCAGTATGATGCAGCTTGTCCACAAAAGATCTGAGGCAAGTGGACATGTGGAGGACAATAGAAGACATCTATGGACAGTAGATGAACAATCCCTAAGAGTGATGTCCTTAAGAAATAGATAAAATCCCAGCAGGGCCTGACTCAGGACCTGAGAGATGCATCTGGGCTAAAGTCTAGTCAGAAATGGTCTATGAAGGGTGGCTGTAGAGAAGCCAGACCAGAAACAGGGAGAAAAGGCTGGGGTATGCCACAAGACACAAGAATTGGAAAGAAAGTCAGTGACTGCAGGTCTGATTTGGTCTAGTCTGGTCTGGTCTGATCTGATTAAATTCTGTTTCAGAAAAAGTACAAAGAAGATGGGAAGAGAAAGGCCTCCATCTCTCTGTACTCCCAACTTCCAGACACTCCAGAGATACAGCACGCTTTGGAGGTGTCGCAGCTACAGAGCGAGGTATTCCAGGATTTGCTGGCCAAATGAAAGACAAAGTTTTTAAAAAGAAAAAATATATAATATATGAGTTCTACTTAATTTGCTTAATTTTGACTGGTAATAAAAGAGGCCTGCAGATTGTGCCCCGTTATCAGGAAAAGGATTTTTAACTCCACATAAATGTGAATTACAAGTAATAGAAACTTTGGGATCGATGGGACAGTTTATTCACACTGAGCTAATTCACAACAGAAGTCACCTCAAGGCACTGAAGCAGTTGAATTGAAATCATTTCAGTCAATCAAATCAATCACAATGGCATCATAATCCAATTTAGATCTAAATCAGTACAATTTGTTTATCTCTTCATTTTCTACACTGCTTATTCCAGTTAAGAGTCACAGGAAGCTGGAGCCTGTCCCAGGCAGAGTAGATCCTGGACAGGCCACCAGTCCATCGTGGGACCAACACAGAGAGAAAAACTATCAAAAATGTTCATTATCACTCCTGGGGAGACTTTAGAGTAACCAGGTAGTATCCGGAGAAAACCCTCACATCTACCTGAGAACATGCAAACTCCAGACAGAAAGACCCTGTTCTAACAGGAGAACCAGTCAATTGCAATTAAATGAAAAATAAAATAATATCTGTGAAAGTTTTTTTCACCCACTCAGAATCTTCTAAAACAACCTGATCAGCTGCAGTCAGGAAGTCCTTGTCTCTGTCATGTTGTTTCTCCTGCAGGTGAATTACCGGCCCAAGGTTATGGTGAAAGGGCTCCCGTCCTCTCTTTACTCCCAGCTCCCTGACACCACAGAGATCCAGTTTGCCAGAGAGATGACTGAGCTGCATAGTGAGGTACGACACAAACACACAGAAAACACACTGATGCATTACCACGTGTAAAGTTTTTCTCTTGCTTAAATATGCCATACTTGGTGAAGTTGCTCTGCGTGTTTGGTGTTTGGTTAAACATCAAGAACAGAGGAAAACTGCAATGAGAAAAAAAGGAAAATGAGGAAAAAATGAGGAAAAAAATATTAATTTTGTTGCTGACGGATGATTTTGTTCGCTTCTTTTTCAGAGTAAGTACAAGGAGGGCGGCCGGAAGAGCCTCTCGCAGAGTTTCTACTCTCAGCTTCCAGAAACGGCCGAGACTCAGTTTGCTAAAAACGTTGCTGAGCTGCAGAGTGAGGTGAGACACGGAAATAATCACAGGAAATAATCCTTACATTATCAGAGTCGTCCTCATGCTCAAACAAGTGTAAATAAGCCTGTGATCGGCGTGTTTTAAAACATTTTCAGATGCGGTACAAGGAATCGGGGAAGAAAGGCATGAACTCGTGTTTGTACTCTCTGCTCCCAGAAACTCTGGAGACAGCTCATGCGAAGGAAGTCTCTGAGCTCTGCAGCGAGGTACGGCAACCACAGAAAACACCAAATAAAGCCTTTAATACTAGTCGCTCTAGAGTAATGCAATGAGATTCAAATGACACTTTTATGAACATTGTTGTGATGCCAGGTTATTTCCAAGCATCACTTCAAAACTGCTAAAAACTACAAGAAAGTTCTAATATTGATATACAGTTCCACATATTTGGGATCTTTTATATGTAAAATTATTTCCACCTTAAATGTGTTTTATCACACAAATAAAACTGGTCATAAAGTCCACCTTAAACCTGAGCTTGCTTTCTGCTATCCTGCCATGGATTCACATTAACTGCTTATCAGAACAACCAGACTTCCCCTCAATATTTAAAACAAATACCTCTGAAACAAAGGTGGGAAAACTATGGCCCAGGTTTAAAAACACTAACGTGTTCCTGTAAGTGAACATGAGCTGTTTGTGCAAAATGCTCATTGTTCCACAGTCTGGACACGGTTTCATGTTTATTGTGACTGCAGGTGAAGTATAAAGAGGACGGTAAGAAGGAGATGAACATCAACCTGTACTCTCTGCTGCCCGAGACCATCAACACCCAGCATGCTAAAGAGGTTTCAAACCTGCAGAGTGAGGTGTCTGATTGTTTAGTGTTTTGTAAAGTTTTCTCTTTAGTTTAATTTTATTTTTATTTATAGTGCATTTATCTGTTCATATCTGCAGGTGAAGTACAAAGAAGGTGTAAAGCAGAAGATACAGAGGAGTTTGTACCATCAGCTGCCGGAGACCACAGAGACACAGCTGGCCAAACATCTGTCTGAGCTGCAGAGCGAGGTACGCCCACAACACGACTGAACACCTGGAAGGTCAGAGGCAGGATCAAGTCTCAGGGTTTTTCTAAGACTTCACTTTAACTTTAATTTATGAAGCTGATTGGAGCCTTTTTACCCCAATGTCAACATCTTGAATTGATTCTGACTCTGGAGGCAGCGCTGCGATGAAGAGCAAGGAGCCAGAGAGAGAATGACTCTGGGAAAGGATGTTCTCTGTTCTCACTCACACTGAAAACATCATAGTTTCTGTAATGCATTGCTCCTGATAAGAAAACAAGTTTTTCAGCTGAAAACTGAGATTTAAGTTTTCCAACAGATTTCGCGGACAGTCAGAGTGAAGCACTGGAGTTTCAGCTGAAGACATTGCGGTCTGGTGTTTCTCCCATTTTAAAGCTCTCATTAAAATGAAATTCACTGAGGCTTTAAAATGTTCATATTGTCAGTTTGCAGTATGGTAGCATTAAAGAGGTGTCCACATTTTTTTATACAACTTGTGTTGTATATTACACACTTTTTTTACCAGAAAAGTAATAATAATGTCACGTTTCCGATAATAATATTATCTTGGCCCTGCAGAAGACTGGTGACCTGTCCAGTGTGTTTCCTACCTCACATCTGTAAATTGTACAGATTTTCTCCAGCTCCCCTGCAACCCTGAACTGGAATAATCTGTATAGAATGTGAATGAATGAATGAATGATAATGATAAAAAATAAGAATGAAATTGTAAGTCCATATTTTGTTTAATCTAATTTGAATCTTTATATATCATTGTATTCAAAACTTAATGCAGTAACACACTCATAGAAAAAGATATGAGATAAGGGAAAAAAGGAGTCAAGTTGATTAGATATACAGTAGGATCGTTCTGGAAGATTCAGCAGATCAATCTGTGGCAGGTGAGGGTGTCATGATGGGGTATAAAAGGAGCATCAACTGGAAGTTTTATCTTTCCAAGTAAGGATTGGTCATGCTTCTTCACTTTGTATGCCCTCACCCCCCAACTTTCACCAAGCACTCATCAATAAGTTCCAGAAAGATTTATAAATGTTAATTTAAAACAAAGAAATATACAAAAAGAAATTGAAAAACAATCTGCTCAACAGAATGTTGTGAAAATATTTAGGAAGTCTGGGACAGTCTTGTTCTGTAAGGGTCTAGGATAGAAACTGCGGTAGGAAGGTCTTGAGCCTAAAAAAAAACATCGTTTTCCAACAAAAGTAAAGTTGTGTTGTTCGGCTGTCCCTATAAATAGATCTAATTGATGTGACTCCATTGAGCTGTAACAAGATAAAATACGCTCTCAGTGTTGGCAAATACACTCAAGTGAAAATTATGTTAATTAAATCATGATTGAATAATCATAAATACACCTGCAAAGTTGTATGCAGGAGGCTGGCATTTGTAATTGTTTCAGAACTTATTTTGTGTTTTGCAGACAAAATATAAAGAAGCTGGAAAGAAGGAGGTGAACAGCTGTCTGTACTCTCAGCTGCCGGCGACTCTGGAGACACAACATGCCAAAGAGGCATCAGAGCTGCTCAGTGAGGTCAGAGCTGTTTGTTTGTATCTGTGCATCTTTGCTTATAGAAGAGCAGAAGGTAAACAAATAAAAAGGTGTGGATACAAACAAGCTTTTTGCTTTCCGGCTGCTAACTTCTCCAGGGGAAGTACAAGGAAGATGGGAAGAAGGAGATGTCCAGTTCGCTGTATTCTACTCTGCCCGAGACTTCAGAAACCAGCTTCGCTAAAGAAATGAGCGACGTGCTGAGTGAGGTAGAAAAAATATCTCACCGTTGTCTCCTTTCCTTCACTTTCTGAAACAAATGTGACAGAAATTCATCTGAGAGGTCACAGATATCAGTTGGAGCTTTAATCGTAGCCTTGCTAAACAAGCCTGTGTCTGCAGGGATAATGTGTGTAGTTTGTCTGCCATCACTGTAAATGTTCATTTATAGTAATCATTTTCTTTCAGGGGAAAACATTTACATTTTCTGCTGTGTTCCAGGGGAATTTATTCTGACATAGTAACACATATCTTGATTGTGACACTTCTGTTGTGATCTCATGTCTCACCTTTTTGAAGCCAAGATGACACACACAGCTCTTGTAGTTGTGAAGATAGACTTCATTCATTTTGGCTGAGTCATTTCATGCATCTGGGAAGGAAAAATCCCTTGTCAAACAGTTTCTTTAGTGAGCGCTTTTTCAAAAACCAAGGTCTTTCTAAGGTTTCTTTCCTCATCCTCTTCCATTTCCAACGTAGGATCCAGATGCAACTAGAAATCTTATCCCAGGAATATTTCTGAGTAAAGAAGTAGAACTTCATATTTGAACATTTCTGATTGCATGAGTTTTCTTTCTTTTTTCTCATCTAAGATCATTTTTAAGCTCCCTCTCCTCAAGCAGCCTTAAACTTTCACAAAGAGAGACCACCAGTTGTGACAACAAACCCAAGAATCTGAGAAGAAAACATTCAACATTGGTTCTTTTATGGCACAAATATGATTCCCACACCCCATAGACATGTTATAGCCAGCGAACTGAAATACACTTTCTCATTTCACTGCTTTATGCACAGCTCTGTACGTGGCGGCTGTAGGAGGAGGACCAGTCTATTCCAGGCTAAGATACTGAACCTTACATTGCTTCTTGATGCCTGTATCAGGGTATGAATGTATGTAATAGGCGACAGCGCTTTTGAAAATTTCATATGTGCAAATGAAACAAGGTGCAAATGAATTGTGAAAATATAGCTTAATCATGCATTTTCAAAAGGAGTGAGAAGAAACAAAGATTATAGAATCTCCATCCTTTTCCATTAAATAAACCCACTTGTTGCACAAGACTCCTCAAAATACAAAACAAACACCAAAAACCAATAATGACAAAATATGAAAGGAAATAAAATGCAGTAGCCAAGGGCATGTGATGATCATTTAAGATGCCTGTTGCAGAGTAAAGCTTACAATGATTTAACCACTTATACACACTCTCATAAGAGACGCTCGTCACCAACAGTAGTAGATGAAGATCCTTTGCGCTCTCACCCGTGATTTAAATTTCAACAACTCACCGTAGCGTCTGCAGAGAGCTGCAGTAATCTGGTTTGTGTTTCTATCATCAGCTGGTCATCTTATTATCCCCACAGAAAAGATCAAAGAGGTTATCTGAGTTGCAGCTTTTTTTAATTTGCATGTTGAGGCTGTGATGCAGACACAGCCTGCACTAATGAGGCTTGGCTCACTTTCAGCTCTGATCTGATTTGCCATGACACAAAAATGAAAGACAAAGGTAGAAAACAAAGGGGAGAGACTTTTTTTATTAGTAGAAAGAAAACTTCATTGTTGTTAATTATTGTAACATGTAACATATGTTTCACTCCACTGAACTATCCATACAATTAAATCTTTTTTTCTGACAGATTAAATACAAAGAGGATGGGAAGAAGAGTCGCTCTCAGAGTATCTACAGTAAGATGCCAGAAACAGCTGAGATGGAGTTCGCTAAAAATGTTGCTGAGCTGCAGAGCGAGGTGAGGACGCACCAAAGGTTAAAGCTGAATTATCTCTATTAGAAATGAATAATTACAACATTTGTAGTCCCATATCAGCCCCCATTTATTTAGTTTCTGGTGTTAGTGATATCTAAAGGGTAATTTCACAGTTTGTGGATAATGATAATTTTAAACAAGCTTTGGTCTCTTCCAGCTAAATTTGTTTGTTTGTTATTTAATGATTTATCTTCATATTTTTTACTTAAAACCCTTCAGAAAATAGGAAAAAAATATTTCTTTCTTTTAGATGAAGTACAGGAAGGGAAAGAAAGAGGTGACGAGCTCTTTGTATTCCACACTTTCTGAAACTCTGGACACGCTGCATGCTAAAGAGGCTTCTGAGCTGCAGAGCGAGGTAATTGTTCTCTACAATTAAATTTTATATATGTCACACCTGCTGTACAGTTTATTTATGAAGTATGTCACTTTCTGTAAGTATAAACATGGAGAATATAAAGATATGAAACAACAAAACCGTGTGGTAAGCAGAAATAAGATAATATACAGTATTTAAACATAAACCAATTTGATCGTCGGGAAATTTCACAGTTTAAGATGCCAATAAGTAATTTAGTTTACTCATTTATTTTAATTTAATCAATAATTCTCTTAATTGTGTGTTTTTTAAATTTGTTTTCATGAGTTTATTTCTTTGTTCACTGTGGTCACATGAAAAAATATTAAATGCTGTGATAAAAAACAGTGGGCCAGATATTGAGCCTTGCGGAACACTTTATTAGGTGTCATGGCTGTTATGATTATGAATTGAATATGAATTCATCCTTGTGTGTTTTCACTTGTTCAGCTAAAGTATAAAAGAGACCTTAAGAAAGGTCTTTCCTCCAGTTATTTCCATCAGCTGCCTGAGACTTTGGAGACGGCCCATGCCAGAGAAGTGTCTGATCTGCTGAGCGAGGTATCAGAGCAACCCATCAGAATTCACATGCACTTTCATCAATGTTTTTTTTTTTTTTATCAATCACAATCTCTGGGTTTTTCAGGTAAAGTATAAAGAAGATGGCAAGAAAGAGATGAACATCAACCTGTTCTCACTGCTGCCTGAAACTATCGACACACAACATGCTAAAGAGGTGTCAGACCTGCAGAGTGAGGTACACTGCCAAGTCATTCCTATGCAAATGTAAAGGGAACCCCAAAACCAGTGTCAAACCCAAGTTACCAGAATACCCCTTTATTGAAGTTCTCCTCCATTTTCTGCAGGTGAAGTACAAAGAAGGTCTGAAGCAGAAGATGCAGACCAGTTTGTACCATCGGCTGCCGGAGACCACAGAGATACAGCTGGCCAAACAGCTGTCTGAGCTGCAGAGCGAGGTACGCCCACACACAGCAGAAGATCTGGAAGTTTCCTGTCCCTTTGGAACAGGTTGTTAGCTTTAATGTCCCCCCACAGCTTTTTGGATGATGTTACCTTGTATGAAATAGATGTTGTTTTAAAGTAACATCTCAGTTCCTCCACTTTAATATCTATCAGCTCTGCATCTGACTAATAAAACTATGCAGTCTGTGGTCAGGTAGAATAGCAAGCAGAAGCTGTGATCTCTTTGTAACGCAAACATCAGTGATGCCAAGAAACTACTGTTTTCATTTTGGTATTTCAGACTAAGTATAAGGAAGCCGGTAAGAAGGAGATAAATACCTCTCTGTACTCCCTGCTGCCTCACACCATAGAGACGCAGCGAGCCAAAGAAGCTGCAGACCTGCTCAGTGAGGTAAAATGCTCAGGATTTGTATTTGAGTTCATCTCGTCCACATTTCAAAGCAAGAGTACTACTTCCAGTCTGACTTCATGGTTGAAATTAAAAATATGGAGGGCCTAAAGAAGACTTATGATGCTTTTCCATCATTCTGCACTGCAGCAGTTTCAACTTAAACCTGCTGAAATAAAATATTTCCTTTTATATCTTCACAGATCAAGTACAAAGAAAGTGGGAAGAAGGAGATGTCCAGCTCCCTGTTTTCCACTCTGCCCGACACCTTAGAAACCAGCTTTGCCAGAGAGATGACCGACATGCAGAGCGAGGTAAATAAGAGCTGTTTAGGATGTCTCAGTCTCCATTTAGACACCAAAGCAGAATCTGCGGAAAGCTTCAGCTGATTTATCAGAGGAGAAAACAGTCTCTCTGGGAACTGAGTGGGCATGGGCTTGAACTGGGCAAATTTTGCAGGTCCCATGTGGTTTCAGTTACATGGGGCCCATATGTGAAGCCCATGTGGTCTGGCTGGATGAGCCCCATAGGGAATGTAGCCGGACTAAGTGGGCATGCAGGGCAAATTTAAACAGGGCCCATATTTCTAAGAAAAAAAGTGGGATAAGTTGTGTCCCAGCTGAAACCCAGTTAGAACCAAGATGAGCAAACACAGGCGAGGCTACCGTGGAAACTTGTGACTCTTCCCCTTACAGTATATCGAGCCCCACATGGTCATACTGACTGGGCAGTAGGTTGTCGAGATATCCAAAGATATTTTCTGTTTATTTTCAATTTTTTATGGATCTTTTGTTCCAATTAACACATTTTAAAGTGAAGAGAGTTTTATTTTATGACTGGATACATTTTATGTGCTGATTACCTGTACAAAACACTTCACTTTAACATGTCAGTGACTCAGCTCTTATTGTACAGTTTCTCAGTGGTTGATTATAATTATTGGGTACGTATTGAAACAGTTATTTTACATAAACTAATGTCTAATTTTCAGGGTACTTTATGAGAAACACTACAGAAATTATGAGGGGACTTTTGCCTCTCTTATACTGCGTATTTGTGTTCTTCCTATAGTGAAGTAGTAGCTACTGTGTCGCTTGTATTAATTTAGACTTATGATCATCTACTAACTGGAACTGTATTTGTAATCTCCATAGATATAAATCTTGATGAGAAAGCTGCATGACACATGCTCAGTAGCTTGGAGGCCAAAGCTCCAAACTTAAAACCAATTACTACTACTACTACCGTCATTTAGCAGACGCTTTTATCCAAAGCGACGTACATTTGAGAGAACAACACAAGCATAAATTCAAGGAGTAGGATACAGTTTGAACAGGTGGACTGCTG
>JAVQJG010045446.1:0-18358 GCA_036024015.1 Craterocephalus amniculus
TTACTTTCTTTTCTTCTTTCATAGTTTGTTTAGTCTTGTGTAGATTGGATTAAGTTTGTTATACTTTGATTTGGTAGATTTATTATTTTTCCCCTAGTGTGTCAACAATGGACTGATCAATCATGTATATATGTCTCCCTCATGTGTCAGTTTTTAGGTCAGTTGTTGCTTTAGGTTGTTAAGTACCTGCACCGCAGTTATTTTTTGTTGACTTCTTTTATGGGCCCAATATTTTGGAAATTGTTTTGCCTTTTTTGTTAAATTAAATCAAAGTTATTTTTCTAAACTCTGTGCAAATCTGATTCATAGACCCCAGAGGGTTAAGGCCTAATCTACATCAACTGTTACAGGGATTTAAAATAAAATGTGTTAACAGAGGTTAAACATTTAGTGGATGTATCCGGAAAATATGTCAAGTCACAAGTCAAATGTTGCAATTTATCATGACATGTGAGTGAAGAATTTACCACGTTCAATCACAGCACTGTCCCATCAAAAAGTTTTCCTCCATTTGTTTCTACATACAGGCCACTTTATATTTGTATTTATATCATGTATTTTTTCTAAGTTGCATTATTTTTAGTACTTGTGTTGTTGCTTAGCTGTTGTTCAAGTACACCTGTCCTTTGAAGCAGCAGAACAAAAGAGAGATGAATCAGTAAGATCAGTAATTCCTTGTATCTGTGCACATACTTTGCAAATAAACCTGATTCTGAATTAATACAAACAAAAATCTCAGGATTGAGATATATAGGCTCTTTATTCACACACTCAGTTCTTCAGAGATCTTTTACTCTGTACTTCAGAGGCTATATTTGACATAGCTTCAGGGTAAAAGGGACATTTATTCAGGCTCTGTAATTTTTTTGTTGTGCCTCAGATACTTGCAATGTAGCCAAGACTTTCACACACAGCTGACAAAGACTTAAATGAGGTTTCTACAGCAAACAGCACTTTAATCTTCAGAGTAGACAGAGAAACATTCAAAAAAAGATATGGAGCACTTAAAGACTTGATTAACTTCCAAACTGAGAAAAAAGCCAGGTTAATGAATAGGCCAAAATAATTTGCCACACTATAATACTTAGATGACACAGTTTTTAATTATCACACACAGTTAATGCTCAACAAAAGGACACAAAAGACCCTGTTTGAGTTTAAGAGAGAGAAGATGCAGTATGATATTATGTACAGTAGAGATAAGACTCAGGAAGGGGGAAGGGTGGGCGGGTGGGGGTCAGACAATACAGGGGAATTTGGTTTTTGGCATGCATCACTCTCTGTGGAGCTACCAGTGCTCACAGATCAGAGCTCCACTTCCTCCAGGCACAGCATGCAATACACCGAGGTGATGGAAATACATGTGCACACTGCTTTATACACATTCTTGTATGAACACATGACTACACACACGCGTACTGTAGATATGCATACACACTCACTGCACCTAAACGTGTTCCCTCCAGCCATAAGTACTACTCTGCAACCTAATTAAGAGAACAATTAAGTCTGAGGCGATGGGGATGAAAAAAAATTAGGGCCACTGTGCGTATATGAGTGTGTCTGTGTGTGTGTAATCATTAAGATCATATAGTATTGTATTAAAGAATAATGAAGAGCTAATTATGTTGCCATCGCATGAGGAAATAGCTTTATTACCTTTACCTTGTTACTGCAGGTCTTGGACCTAAATTTTGGACTACGGCACCATTTTGTATTTTTTCATATCTTTGTCTTTTCTATCTTATACTTAATTTCTACCACAACTCAAAGTATCATGTTAAAATGTCCTTTTAGATTTTTACACCATATTACCATGTTGATATTGTCATTGGCAAAGGAGAAGCAGCTGGCAGCTTCCTGAAATGTTGCTATGTTTTTGTTTTATTTGGCTAAGGTCTGTATTATTCATGTTTTTAAGAAATAAACGCACTCCCCAGCAATAAAAATGATTAAATAAGGATTGTATTAAGTGCAGAAGATTCTCAAACCAACTATGAACCAGTGTCCTAGTCATGGTGGTCAGCCAATAACCCCTCCCCATTCCTCATTTTTTCCCTGCTTCTCCAACAAACTTAACAACTTTTTTTTACTTATAAAGACCAACCTGGTTAATGAAAACATTGTTTATTATAACAAGTCACATAGTACCTGTGAAAGAATATGGTAAATATTTGTGTACTTCAATGGATATTTTTCTTCTTCTTAGGTGAACTTATGTATTTATAAGGAACATGCCTCTTACCTGCAGTAGACAATAGTCAGAGTGCATTCTTTTTGTGGGATCAGATGGTTTCCCGATGGATGGGCCCCAGTAAAGCCCATTTCTGAATACTGAAAACATCTCAAACCTAAATATTTTATTGTGGTTCAAGGGAGAACCATATTGTTGATATTTGCACAGCATCACTTCTAGCTAAGAGAGTAACACGGACTGGGGCTGTTTAAAATTATCCATAATCCCACAAGGTGTTGCAAACCAGGCTGTTTCTGAACCTATGGAAGACGGTGTTGCTACAGGATATTCTGCAGCTGAGCAAGTGTCAACAACTGTCTGATGCAGAAATGAGGCGGTGCATATATCTCCAACAAAGCTCACATTCAAACCACTATGAAATAGTTTGACATGTTTTAGTGTGTGAATCTTTATTGTATGTTTTGCCGTAGCACTGTTGTATGATGCGAAGATCTTTGCACTGTTGAGTTTCTCTGCATGAGTAACTTGACTTGTTTCACCCTATCACATTAGACTTTGCAGAAATACAGCAGTACCTTTGTCTCTGGTGTCTTCATATTAGATAATGTCTTTTAACAAATCATAGACAAAAGAACAAACTAAAATCCCAAACTTCCCATTACTTCCGTCTGTTGACTGATGCCGATACCAGAGAGTAAATACTTTTCGTTTAAAGGTTTGGCACCATTCACACGGTTATCACCAAATGAATTACTGAGAGATTTTTGAGGGAACTTACCTGAGTCAACCTACAGCTCCTGTCAACATAATTCAAATTTAATCTAAAGGTATTCTGAAGAGATTTCTTTTTCATTTTTTTAAGTCAGTAAAAATTGACATTCTGTGCGTACATTAAGTTGATCTGACAGGAATGATATTCCATCTGAGGTTATACCATACAGTACTGTAGTTCTGTGCTGGCAGCACACACAGGGTTTTGCAGCCAGGATGCCAAGACGCAGAGAAATATTAAACAAAGGAGGAGAGAGCAGACGTTGAAAAATACCTGCTGGCCCAATCCTGAGGCTCCATATGCCCAGCTCTATCCTGACTGCTGGCTGACCAGCCTGTATGCCCACTCTCTCTCAGGCCTAAATACACACACACATGTGAAAACAGACACACACACATGCAGCACACGCTTCACTGGGGACAAGCCAGCAAGAGTAATCCTGGCCTACTTTTCTGTCCGAAGCATACTGCAGCTACACACACTACTACTACTACTACTACTACTACTACTACTACTACTACAACTTTAAAGGAAGGGAAAGGGGTGGATGAAGAATGAGCAAAGACTGAAGATGAGAAAAGATATGGATGGAAAAAGACAGAAATTGGAAAGTATGATTTCAAATTAAAGATAGCCAAGGTGAAAAAAACTGAGTTGTACATAGATTATATCTGGTAATGGTAATGATTAGGATTAAATAATAACAAAAAAGTACAAGGAAGAGATGTCAAGCTGTATGACATGAAGCAGTAATGAGAAAAACTAACAAAAAACAAGTCTGAATAGATTCTGTGGATAATAGAAGCCAGTGCAACAGTGGAGTTTCCTGCCAAATGCAACAGGGGAACTCTATCTTGGTTTTTTGTATTTTCCCAAATTAGTTAGAGGCTTCCCTTTGCAGACAGTTCCTGCTGAATATGCTGAGAAGTCCCAAACCACACCAAGGAATATTTTTACTCTGGTCCCAGTGACAGAATGAAATATTATGCCTGGAATATGTAAATAAATGATTACATCAAACATCCCCCATGAGCAAAGACATGACTTTAACATATTGCCTCAGAAAATATCCAAAGACAGAAAGTAATAAATTCCACATTTGATTTACATGCAAGTTTGCTTTATGTATGTAAATAATTTGATAATTCATATATCTACACACTCATTTGATTCATGCGCAGAACAACCCCTTTAGCAAGACATATCCTGGGAATTTTGTTTGCTTTGACTCAAGGTATAATTACTACGTGTGAATCCAGACTGTGCAAAATCGATTTATGAAACATGTTGCTATACATCACTGGTTTTCTGCTCCCTGAATGCATATTAGTTTTCAATGCAATTAGCTTGAAATCACCCAACATAAAAGAATGGGAATGTACTTTATGTAGAAAACTAGAGTCATTAAAGAGATACTGTGTACCTTTTGACCCAAATATCAGCCAACTGTGAGTTAAAATGGCTGATTTTTGGGGTCAATATACAGTGTTTAACGCATGCCCACAATCCGAGGGGGCTGCCACCTTCAGAAACCAGACATTGTAACTTTCGCAGGGGTGGATCCGTCTTTCATTGGATCATGTGACCTGTAGAGCTTTATTTCATTATCCGCTTTAATGATTGTACTGTTAGTGCTAGTTTGACATGTGTTCAGCAATATCTGAAAAAATGTGCAGAGAAGTTTCCCATTAGAAGTCCCCAGCAGCCAAATCTGGTACATTTATCACCACTTCATGTCACCTTTGCATGTAAGACCACAAGTCTGTGAGCAAAATGGACATGGAGAGTTTTACTTTTCAAAGATGAGAGTAGAAGTTACTGACTTTATCTAGTTAACAGCTAAAACTTTATTATTGATATAGAATACACTCCCTATTTTACTGCTGTAGCTTTTGTTAGGGGGTTCAAAAGAGTCAAAATCTAGCAAATTTCAGTAGTGTCTCTTTTACATTGACTGTTAACACAATTTCCAAACAAGTCCTAGGGATAAGCACCAGGTATTTCTTCTTTTAGTCCATACATTAATTGTAATTAGATTTAGCTTTGTTTGTGTATACAGCCACATAAGTCTCAAAAAGTCACATTACTTATCGGCATCATAGTTATTCTTAAGGTTCTGTATAGAGGCGATATAATGAGTGCTGATGCTCTATGAATCACTGATCCTGCACTCTTGAACTTGACAGAGGTGCCTGATTACATTTTTGTCAGCAGGGACCAAGGAAATGTTCTAAGCAATCCCAAGGCCTTTTTGTGTCATGGCAGAAAGAAAAATACGGTTTTGCTGGAGAAGGGGGAGGAGTATTTAAAGGGTCAGGTCAAATACAAACACTGCCTCCACACACACACACAACTCTCCCATTGCACTCATCGCTCTCACTGATGAAAGGTGTGTCTCTGCTCATGGGTCGTTGGTCCCGGGCATCTCCACGGATGGCTCATTGGAGAGTGCAAGGACCCCTTCATCTTTCACAATGACAGGTCTCGGACACTGGGCCTCCCTGACAGACGACCTATAATTCAGTGGAGGGGGAGTGGAGCTAATGGCCTTGACTCCAGGCCTTGGTAATGATCACGTCCAGACTTCCAGTGTCATACACTAATGTCAGAGCCTGCCCACAACGGCAAGCTGTTGTCACTTCTTGCACTTCAGACACAGCAAAGAGGGGTAAGACCTCTAAAATTGATCCCTTGTGAATACCTGGTCAAAACTGGGGCAGAAGTGTTAGAACAAATCTCTGACAACCATGCATTATCTTCTGGACTAACATACAGCAATTGTGAATTTTGTCCTATCATCAGGTCAAAGTAAATTTTAGACATAAAGAGACTCGTCCCTAAAATATGAATTATTCATCAGAGATGGAAAATTTGAGATTCAATGTTCTTCTCTAAGCCGCAGTCACACCAGACAGACTGCATCCTGCTACTTAACCTTAGAGCAGGGATCTCCATCTCTGGTCATGAGCGCCACTGTCCTTCATGTATTAGACGTTTCTTTGTCTCAACACCCGATTTTACTGTGTCGTTGTGTAGAACTGGACAAGTTCTTGGATCCGTTTCGATTTTACCAGGGAAGAATCTAAAACCTGTAGGAGAGCAGCCTCAAGGACTGGAGTGAGAGATCCCTCCCTTATTGACCATTTGCCACGAACCACGTGACAACTCAGCGCTTCCACAAGTGGTATCCATGGCTATATAGACACTGCGCTTCATACTAATTTATATTTCAGGAAAATGGAACGCTTTCCACGCTACACTTGCACAACTCTCTATGCCAAAGCCTACCATGGGGGCGTGGCAGTATACAGTACAGTCACGTGGTTTCTGTGACGTAGCTGCAAATGGTCAATAGTTACACAATAAATTCAACACATCTCTCAAATTTTCATTCATCACATCTTCACAGTTTGATATTCAAAAATGTTAAAGTGTTTCATCAACTTTTTCAAAAAGCAAATAAATTTATAGGGGTGGGACAATACATCGGTCTGTATCGATACATCGATCGTATGGTCAATGATTCAATGATATCGATCCAAAATCCTACTATCGGACAAAAATCGATAGAGTAACCAGTTATCAAACACAGTTTTATTTTGAAAATATTTTCTTTTAAACTAAACTTTAAGGCCAGAGCTCATTAATAAAGAAAGTTTAAATGATGATCTAGGTGCTTTTAGTGATGTAACCACACTCATTATATTGCTTTATATCATTTCATATCGATCGGAGGATCCTAGATCAAATCGAATCGAAATCGTATCGTGACTGAATTTGAGATATCGGCAAACATCGAATCGCTGCATCACTATATCGATATAATATCGTATCAAACCAGTGATTCCCACCCCTAGTGATTTATGTGTATTCAGGAAATAAGTTTCCCTCTTGAACAAGATCTTCTCAGTTTGTAAACGCTGTTTAATCACCAGTTACAATTAAAGTTCTCACTTTCTTCTCAGTGATATTTCTGATTGATGATTTAAGTATTTGCAGAAAACTGTTTTTCATACATGTGTAGATTATGAATTATAAGATGAAAAAACTACTGCATGCATACTGTTGCAGATTAATGTTCATGTTTTGACAAACATCCTGTGTCGTCTTCTTTTTTCATTCAACCTGTGCACTATTTATTGATGAAGAAACTACTCAAAAATTATCTTCAAGAGTTCTAAAGTAAAATGTTATCTTAGAATTAAATTCAGCCTGAAGTCCTCAAACTGGAGAGTCATCTGAGGTATAGCCAGCCTCTTTCCTAAGAGCAACAGGGATAGACTCCAGGATCCAAAAGAAAGCCTCAATTGAAGTGGGTATAGAAAGTTAAAAGATGGATGGATTGATGGAGGGATGGATGGGTGTCCTTCATCGAATCCACCTTCATGCCCTGTATAGTTGAAAAATCGAATTATTCCCCACTCTTTTCTATACTGTGCCAGGTTGATGTATCTTCACATCTGTGTCCCTTCAAGCAACGATGACCCAGCCAGCAGCTTTTCATTGATGAGAAGATGCTAACTATGATTAGTCATAGAACCATTGATTTTCACAGTCGCAAATGCTTGCTCCAATCTTTCAAGCTCAACTAAAACAAGCCAGACATATAAAATCTTTGTTTTTTCTTTTTTTTTTCAAAGGGTACATTTCAAATTCACTGAAACACCTCTGGATCTATTAGACTGTTCGTGATTGCACTTTAATATGAGTGCTGATAAGAAAGCAAAAGCTGCTTGAGTTAAAATGTGAGGGGTTTGGTTTCTCACAAGTTAACTACAGGAATGAGTTCAGAGGAAAATAATATCATATTGACCTCATGAAAACCGAGCAGTTAAGTACTTTTGTCTCTCCAAAGCCCACTGAGACTCACCTCATGGTATCAACCCACACATGTTCAATCTCCAGAAATAATCATCCAATACTAATCACAGAATCGCATAGGCAAAGGATGTAATTATATTTTTTTCTTTTTCTACCACTGTAAAACCTTCAGGGGTGTGACACAGTAACCTTTCATACGCTGAACACCGCAGCTGGAAATGAAAATAAGAAGTGCATTATAAGAGGATGAATGAATAGGGGTGGGGAGGGGGTTTTCAGGGGCCATGAAACTGAACTCTTGCTTATGAATATGCATATTCATATGTGTTCCCTTGTTGGCATGAAAGACAATGGGGATTCCGAAGTTTGCTGGCCCCTCTGGGTGTATTCAATTCCATCCCATACAAAGACACAAATTTTCCGCTGAGGCCTAGTCAGGGATGACATGGAGGGGAGCTCAAGCACCCCTGAGTGTCCCTGAATCAGACAGACGGGAAGTCATCCTACAGGAACCCCCGTCCCTATGGCGATTCCCATGAATTCCCACAATTCCACTGGCCCGTTGGTTGGTTACGTATTCAGCAAGGCACCGCCGTGCTCCCCTTGAACCCAGTCATAAAGGGACAGGAGGGAGGCCAAGAGCGAGACAGAAAGAGTCGGAAAAAATTATATTTCATTCACCGTCACAACATGACCCAGATAACAGAAGATTGCCCTTTTTAGTCAGGACAAAATTGCCTTTGTGTCTGTAGTTTCAACAGTGAGAAAGAAACAAAAAGCCAAACGAAGAGAGGGTTCTTTAAAGGTTAATCCTTTACAAGTGAGACCAGAGCATCCCTTCTTAAGGAACAGAAGAAAATCTCTCTCTTTTCTCTTTCCATCCTTTCACTTTTATGTCTGGCCATAAAGAGCTGGTTTTATGTACACTCGAATGGCTGAGGCTCACAGAACATGCATGTGAATGAGGGAGAACCACAGGGGACCAATATATCTTTACAAACATATATGCACATATATAAAGAGAGGATGGGGAAAGGAAAGAAAATGGAAAGATATAAAGAAGGTAAAGAAGGTAAACAAGATGCAGGTATATAAAACAAGGAATAAAAGAAGGTTATGACACAGAAAGGAAGAGATGGAGGGAGGGAGACAGTCTTGAGTAAGAATCTGGAAAAAAAGTAGTCTGCAGCTTTAATCACAAAATCACAGCTGAAGGAGCAAGGCAGGCATCATAACGGATCCCATCTTAGAATGCTATTACAAGCCCGGCTCTGCTTGTGGCTACTGGGCTTGCAGCTCCAGCATTGAAGTGTTGTATTTTATGACCTTCCCTTAGTTCCGGCTTATTATCACAACATTCATTGATTCCCAGGCTGCAATACTGCAACAAAACCAGCTGCTTCGAAACATGTGAATTCTTACATTTGCTCACAACAAAACAGCTGAGGTCATTAAAACCTTTTAAGACAGAAAAAATAAGATTTATATTTAAATCATTCAGCGCAAATGCTGGAGTCAGCATTAATTTAACTTCAAATACACTAAAATCATATCTTTGTTTAAACATATATAATTATGCAAGTTACTGTAGCACTGAACAGAACTGCTCCTCTTCTTATCGAATTGGAGTCCTTATCAATTACTAAATTATTTTCTGTAAACTATATAATGTCTGTGATGGTAAACAGGGTTTTACTCAAAAAGAAAGTTTCAACTAATATTTAGTTAATAAAATTCAGCTACAAAAAGCTACACTTTTTACTGCATATCATAAAAGGAATATCCCTATAACATATTTATAGCATGGGTCTGTTGAGCATATGCCAATATGCCAACATACCTGCAGGACTTTGGATTGGACTGAAGGAAAAGAGGAGAGGGTAGGTGGTAGGGAGAGGGAGAAAGGAAGCAAAGATGCTGGAGGGTAGCAGGAGTCTGGAGTTAAATATTAATCTGTGGTGATTCATCTGCTGTGGAAGCCTCCAGGCTCCTTCTGCACACCGCCAGCTGTTGGCCTCTGTCTCTTGGCCCTGGACCTGGAAGTGAAAGGCTGGCTGCTGCCCAGAGTGCCCAGGCATGAGCCTCTTTGGCCGAAGGAAAGGCAGGGAAGGCCAGGACAGGTGGTGGGCCTGGCCGGGATGAACGTGTGTGTCTGTGTGTGTGTTTGCATGCATGTGATATGGGGTGTTATGCACATAACTGTACCGTATAACTGTAAGGTCTGTCACACACACAGATGGGAATGAAGTTTGACATTGTTGGGTTGTGAGCTGCAGAGATGTTGTGGGGTGCAAAGATGAAGTATGGATGGGTGTGTTGAGGAAAGCTGGAGGGATGGGCCTACCAGTGAGGAAAGTGCATAATCAGCTTTTGCGATTTGTGGGAAAATCTGTCAGAGTTTAGTTTTAGACATTTTTAACTTCATCTGAATACCTTGGAGGTGGATATAATTCAACAGAGGACCTTTAGTACTCCAGGCATTTTAATACGGAATATAATGTCAGTCTGGCTAAAATCTTTATCCATTTAATGCAGCATAGAAATAGTTTAGTCAGCTATGTTCTAACAGCTAACAGCTTTTACTCATTCTGTATATCTGCTTAAAAACAAAAGGAATTCAAATCAGCTACAAAACAGAAGCATAGAATTTGATGTGAAACTTATTGACTGGCAGGCAAACTAAGAGGTGGAGTACACAAACACCAAAGCAGTGAGCGCACAGAACTAAAGTTGCCCTGAAATCTACTCTGTGACTTAATATTTTCATGAACTTGTAATAATATTCATGCTCCTTCGCTTTATCTAGAGCGTACATCTTGTTCAAACATGTGACCTTGTGTATCAGCAATAGGCAGACATACGGTAACAAACAGCTGCTGCTTTGGCTACCGCACAAAAGCTAATGTGCCTTGAGTGATTCCATGACACTCAGAAGCACACCAAAAGGAAGAGCAGGAAGAAAAAATCATGACAATGTAAGACATTTCTGTTGATGCCGACAACCAAGAATGTGGGGTTACCTGAATATAAAGGGCTTTTGTGACCAATACCCACTCTTCCAGCCCCTCTGGAGCCACCACTAACTGCAATGCTGCATTCATTTAACAAAAATAAATCAGTTAAAGTTGTTGCTGAACCTGATCCAGTTAGATTAAACTTTAATGGAGCCCTTTAAGATAAGATGTTCTCTAGAGGTTGCCAGATAATGGCCTATCGGACATATATTGTTATTGGAGTATATGTTGACTGATATGAATACTTTTTTAGCTGCAAAACATAATGCAGAGCAACTCTGCACTGCCTACAGACTGTAAATGGACTCCGTATAAAAGAATGATGTAACCACAGACTTTGAGAAACCAATTTAAATGTGCTCAAAAATCAATATGACTGATGTTAGCAGGCTCCAAAGCATCTCTTTTAATATATCCAATGAGCAATCATTCCCCATACCCATCATGTGCTGCTCATATGAAACAACTCAGGACTTAAGAAACCATGTCCCACCAAGAACCTTGAGATCTGATGTAGGATGTAGGTCCTCATGACAACATTCAGCTAGTAGCCACTCACCTTTTTTGCTAGCTAAAACTTAAAAAGCATGGTTACTCAATTTGATCCTACAAGGGGAGATATTTAAGCCCCCCCACCACCACCACCACCGCCACCACAGCTGAGTCAAATTATTTATTGTGCAGAACTTCATAGGATGTAGGATCCATTTCAGGACTGCGGCCCTCATAAGACAGAAGAGAGTAGCCCCGGTATTAAGACCTAGCATCTGTTGCCAAAATCTTGGACCTA
This sequence comes from Craterocephalus amniculus, assembly GCA_036024015.1. NCBI lineage: Eukaryota > Metazoa > Chordata > Actinopteri > Atheriniformes > Atherinidae > Craterocephalus > Craterocephalus amniculus. The sequence continues at coordinate 11,595 of JAVQJG010045446.1, forward strand.
CAGGCCTTGTCAAGGCAGAGGGATTGTTTGTTATCATGATCATCAGAGCTAGATTCTGACATAATTTCTCAAAAAAAAAACACACACACAGCAGGGATGAAGATCCAAAATACTGGGACTACACCTGGGGCAGAGTTAGCCAGCATGTGCATGGTGGCTGGATTGCTCCCAGCCCAAAGCACTGATGTGAGGGGGCGTGTTGGTTTCCCACCTGCAAGGTCCAGCCTTGTACCTGTCATGTGTAAACCTAGTAAAACAGTATATAAACCACACTGAAAAGCACAATAGAGAATATACAAAGCTCAAACGGGGAAAATGTCTGTTTGTTGTTTTCTTTTCCAGAGTTTAGGCTTTTAAAATGCCTGCTACTGAACTTAAAATCCTTCCATAAATTCATATATCTATTGAAATACATGGGGATGGGATCACAATGAAAACCACTGCAACCATTTCTCACAGAGCAATCAAAGCAGTAAAGTCTTCTACAAATTGTTATCACTCCAGTTCACAGGGAAGTACAGGAAAAAGGAGAGAACAGCAGGATGCTGTCGATCTGCCATGAATACACTCACGGGTTTGACTGCAACTACAAAGAAACAAGAATCACGAAGAAGTGTTTCTCTCTGTTTCTCGGCATGCGTCCCCAGAGCTCACCGAGCCTTGCCTCAAACTACACTGTTTGACTTGTTTTAGCACTCGCTTTAAACCAGAGAATAAAGGGGGCTACATGTACGCGCTCTTCCTCAACCGCAACAGGATCCAACAGGACATCATAAAAGCTTGAGGAATCTTCTCAGTTTTCCACATTTATATTTGCCTCCTTTCCCGGTTTTGGCTCTTTCCTCCCCTGCAAAGAGTTCAACTCCGGGATGACTCATTCTCCATCTGAGACAGGTAAAAATAGCTTCACCAACTACTGTAAGAGCCACCTTAAAAGTGAAACTCTTAGAACAAGTCAACACATGTAAATCTGATTGAAAGATTACAGAAATTATGCACACCGATAGGCCAACTTTCCTTTCAGACATAGGTCTAATTCATATATCTCACAGTTCAAATTAAAATAATATTAATATTTTACTTTGTTATGTCTATTTTTTCTGAACATATTTAATTATCAAAACCCTCTTGTATTGCATAGTTTGTATGGATGGCACCCATGGTTCTACAGTACCGTTCTGTTGGGCACAGGCTGCTTAGAAGGAGCGTTACTGCAGCATCTTTGGGAAAGAGAGAAAAAATTTGAGAGAAGAAAGAGAAAACGCTGGGTCATGAATTATAGAGCAGATCACTTTCGTCTGAGTCCAAAGAGAGAGAGCAAAACCACATGAGAGAGAGATTCCCCCCATATTCTTCCATACCCTGTCTGGTACGTGGGAAGCCACTGGGGAGAGCAATTTATGGCCAATTGAAGCAGCAGCAACATCTCTCGGAAGGCAACGAGTGGATCCATAGCAACGATCCTAGCGGGGCATATTAATCCCCTGCTTTATGTAGTGCTAAGTGTACAATAGTAATCAGGATTGGAGCAGGCCCCACTGATCATTAAGGGAAAAGGCTATATAAAGAATTCATAATGGGATTAGCCCACGGCAAATGGAGAAAGACAGAGAGACAAGAGAGTGTGGGGGTTGATGTCTGGAGGATGAGGACAGGGGGAGATGGGCAGAGGGAGGGAGGAGTGCCACGATGCTGGAATTAAATCACCCATCAAATTGCATGGAGGAATTTTAATTTACAGGTTAATGTCATATCGTGTGACTAATCATAGCCAACCATTGCGATGAACATGTAGAAAAACCAGGGAAATCGGAGGCTGCTGCAACAAATTGGAAATGCTGTGTGTATTCATTCCAGATGAAAATACACTGTATTAAATAAAGATTGATGTGTTTTGATGCTCACTGGGCTTCTTAACTATTCATGCAAGAAACAAAAGAGCAAACTTGCCTTGAAAAGTCAGAGATGTAGCCCCTTTGTTTTGGCCACAAAGAATGTCATGAATGCACCAGCTTATGTCCACACATGCAAACAATAGACCTCATAAAATGCCTTGGAACATACATTATAAAATAACTATAGTATTTCAGCCTGAAACCACGGCTGAGGTGCCATGACTATACATTATTGATGATGCTTTACTGAAAGTTCTTCCTCGTATATCTTGTTGGAAAATAAAATCTTTCATATTACAATCACATAAATGGTTAGGATGATTAATATCTTCTGGAAATTTAAGACTGAATATAATAAAAATCTTTATGTGAAGTTCTAATCAATAATGTTAGGAAGAAAAAGTTTTCCTGTTCACTTATATGAACTATTCCCACTTTTTTCCTTCTGCCCTGGGATGATTAAACTGAATATAACTAACTTATTCTCACTCACACCAAACGTACTGATTTACAATCTGCTAAGAATATCGTTAACACCATACTTTTGCCTGATGAGGCTTTTTGCACATTAAACTAGCTGAAAAGCCAACCATTGAAAAGACATCGTTAAAAAAAAAGAAATGTTTATAAAATTTTATTGTGTAAACACTTATGCAAATGGTTTAGGTGAATTATTGTATTGTTTCTCATTGTATTGTTTTGATAGCTTCTACCTGAACCTTAACATACTTCATCATGCTAATTCATACACAGTTTATTTGAAGTTCAAAATATTAAAGATTTATTCACAAAGTCAAAGACTACAACTATCTAAAAAGCACCTGCCTCTCCCTTCCTTGCCAGGTATGCAGGAGAAATGACTCTGACTGGTTCACATGAAAGGTTCTCTACTGTCAGAGTTTGGTTTCTTTGTTTTGGGTAACTATAGAAGCATGACAATGCCATACAGCTGATTCTAAGGTCAAGGACCTGAGACGCCAGCAGATAGAAGTGTTTTATCTTATTTTCACAAGATTTTTCAAGATTTTCCTCTCAGAAACAACCTCATGGCTGACTGTCCCATCAGAAAATAACTTATAGATTTAAATAATATACATATGTACATGTGTGGCTATGAGTGCATGAAGTGTTACATATATTGTATCTTGCCCCAAAGATAGTGGCAGTGGCATATTCCTCAATACAATGTTTTTAAACCAGAGCAGCTGGTTTTCATTTTTTGACGATAGCCTTTTGTACTGCCGAAAGTCAACCAGTAAGTGATGAAGTATTGTTGTAATGTGTTGCAGTGTGGATGCATCACCAAGACAACCAGAAAAATTAACTTGTAAAAAGAATATATTTCAGCCTAAGCCCTAAACAATAGCGTTACTCCCAAAATCCAGTCGAAACATGACAAGAGATGTTGTGTGGTGTTAGTTTGTTTTTGATATGCATCTGATGAATGACCCAAAGGTTGAAGAAAAAATTGTAATATCCTCGTGTTACAGTTTGGTCCCATTAACGAAAGTCAATTCAAAGATTGTCAGAAGACATCATTTGGTGCAGACAGAAATGGAAGAGGGGGAAAGTCAACAGATTCCATTGCAAATATTATCCTGTCTTACAATAAAAAAGAAAGTGTAGAGAAAATGCACCTGTTAATAGTGCAAATAATAGCCAAATAAGTTATCAAACACACTAACTTACCTTGTCTTTTAGCTGTCTCAAGTGTCTTTATTAAAGATGTTGAAAAAAAGATGGTATTTTACATAAATATACACATTTAATCTCCTAAAATGATAAACCATTAAGCTAGGGCCTCCTTTTACGAACCATCACTTTTGTTTGGTCTTCAGTAGTAAACACTGTAAATCAAAGTAGCTACTGTAGAAGCTAGCAGATGTCTGAAAGACTTTGGATGTAGTCAGGACACATCCAACCGGACAGACACCCTGGGGCAGACCCTGAACATGCTGAAGGGGCTGACATATTGCCAGTGTGGGAACTGCTTTGGCTCTCGCAGGCACAGCTGGACACAGTGGATTGTTGCGTTTACTGCGTGGCTACAGAGAAAAGGATATTTGTGGATTTATAGGACTTAACATCATTCGACATTCAAACAATTCAAAGCACAACCATATTTCTAATGTCTGTTTTACATTTGTTGTTTGATACATGAATTCCAATTCACAATCAAGCTAATTCCACATGAAGAACACAAAGGATAAAAAGCTTCAATTCATATAAATTACTCCAAGAAATAAAGCTACAGCATGAGTTGCAAAATTCATGCTGCATTAATGATTAAAACCACTGTTTCTTATGTATAAAATGCCTCTGTGGCTCCAGTTGCTTTCGACAGCAATGTGCAGAAACACCAAATGATCCTGCCAGCAACCTTCCAAAGTAGGTCATTACCAAAAGTGCTTCGATGCCTTACGCTTTGACGTCATACCCAGAAGTCTGAACCAGTTTAAATACCTTGCTTTCTCAGGCTGTTCTATGTGTATTTCAGGCCAGTTCCAATGAAACCAAAAAACTAAAACTGAAAGGTCTCATTCAAAGACTTACCTTGACCCTTTTACTAGGCCACCAGCACTCACAAAGTAAGTTTAGCTGAAGCCTGTCCAGGGCTAATTCTATCTTGAGCCTTGGCTCAGCTCACATTGGGTAGCCCCTTCATCACTGCAGCAGACCGGGGGGAGGACTTTATTACAGCCACAGCTCGTTAGCTTGAGTGGTCTTAATGAAGCAGCGTGGCGATCAGACAGAAATCATGCTGCTGAGGCCCTGCATCATTAAACCAGCCTTTAATTACGTTGATATATGGCCGCGATGGGCCTTGATGCCACAGAAAGTCTTACCGGACTTCAGCCTACTACTGTACATGCACACAAGCATATTTTGTCAATGTAGTCAAGTCCCAGAAACACACGAACAAGGGAAGACCAGCCATTTTTGCACTGAAACTGTATTTTTATACTGTGAAATTTACAATATGTGTGATAGAAAAGGGAAATGTAAAAAGAGTAACTTTGTCTCAGACCCTTCTATCTCCTTGGGGTGAAAACACCTCTAACACAGCATTTAGACCATCATTTTTAACCAATGCTCTCCACAGAAAGTGTGGATAGCGTACTTCTCTGCACGGGTAGGAGAGAGAATTTAAGGACTGACTGGGATCTGAGGCCAAGTCTTCAGAAGATCAGAAAAGCAACATGAGTAGCTGACAAGAGATTTTCTTTTCTTTTTAAAGGAAGAAAAGGGTACTGTTGGGTGTCATTACTATTCATGTTTTTCCTTAAATTGTAGTCCTCAACTGAGTGTGGGAAAAGGACTCCCCACAAGCCTTTGAGAGGTGTCAGCATAGGTGAAAAATTTGTTCTAAGAGTCAGACACTGATAGGAAATCACATTTTACATCATAGTGGTGCCCAACAGTAAACAATTTCAATAACATTGAAATTTTAAGATAAAGATTTGCCAAAAGTATGCTCAAACTAATTTTTAATTGCTTTATTTATACGTGAACATGCGTTTCTCACTTAATTGCCTTGTGAGATGTTTTAAAGTAAATGTCACTGGTTGGTTTAGCGGCACCCATCTCCAACCAACTGTTGTGTGTAATTATAAATGGGTTTGTAATTACAAGAAATATTTTTGATATTGCCGATCCCTCTAAGTAATATTGTGGATAAATACTTAAGCGAACATGAGCCCATCTGCAGGAGTGAAACATTACCTTCTCCCGTTCTCTGTTAAACATGTTCCACTTTCTTTAGATGCACAGCCATGATAGCCACATTATGTTATGCTTCTTTACCCCCTTCATTATTCAAAATGAACAGAAATCCAGTTATATAATATGAGGGCAGAAGTTCTTATGAGATTTGGAAAGCTCAGCACTAGACATCTCCACTTTGTGTTAATTGGTTTTGCTTCTGAAAGGCCATCATTTTCTTTCAGGCCCATTAACCATAATGCTCCAGAGTCCTGGATTAGTTCACACTCAGTAAGACTGCTGTGTTGTCGTTAAATTCAATTTAACAAGTCACCCACTGGTGCCAATTACAGCTAACCTCAGTTACTGCTTTGCATTAGTTTGGTCACTATATGCTGGTTTAAATATATTTTCCTTAACCTTTTGGGGTAAACTTTTTTCAGGCAGTGGTGTGAATTTTTTAAAAGAGGTATTTCTTTATTTCAATATCATTTCTTTCATTATTTCTATAATATTGAGTACAATAATGGGATGAAAGTATAATTACATTCTGGAAACTATCTGCACCTATGTAGTGGATCCATTGTACCTGGTCTCATTAGTTACATACTGGCATGTTTTCACAACCCCACAGAGTCCCACTGTAGGATAAAAACTGAGCATATGTATGTAAAGATTGTGAGTAACTCCATCCAAATCAGCCTGACTGCACACAGTCAAAGCTGTAGGTGGGGATTTCTGCTCTCAAATCTTCCAAGCGATTACATTTTAAAGGGACTTAACACTCAGGAGTCATTGGACGCGCCACCGCTTCTTTTTTACTTTAAGACGACCTAGCAGCGAGACACAGCGACGTAGCTTCTCCATTCCAACTTTATTGAACAGGGCAGGCTTCACTCTACAACGCAGTTTTTAAATCGTGTTTTTTGACAAAGTAAAACCAAACTTATGAGGGGAAATGTACGGCATACTTTTTCATGTATGTTACCGTGACGTTTGATGCAGAAAGAAGCTGCAAAAACGGACTTTTCTAGCTAACGTGCTAGCAACCAGAAACTAACAAGGTCTTCTGGCAACAGATCTTCCTATTGGTGGAAAAATCACCACATCAACCAATGAAAAATTGTGAAGTAGCACATGTCATTCAGTTGCTAGGGGGGAGAGGGA
>JAVQJG010045451.1:0-17300 GCA_036024015.1 Craterocephalus amniculus
TTTTCTCCATAGGTTTGGCTCATTTCTTGAAACCGTGATGACATTCTCATAACTACATGGATAAGTCTCCAAACCATTTGTCAATTGTTCACAACAGAATTGTATTTCTCATTCATTTCATAAGATTGCGAACGTTTTAGCATTTTTCTCAATATCTCTGTTCATCTTTGCTAATCATTTGGAATTTTATCATAGGTTTGGCTCATTTCCTGAAACATTAATCCCCTTCTAAAAACAACATGGACACATCTCCAAACTGTTTGGAAGTTGATCAAAACAGAATCATATTTCTCATTTATTTCACAAATTCCATGGCAATGCCCCAGTGTGATGTGAATCCCCAACCCTGGAAGCTACTTTTACTGCAATTCTTTTTATTTTGTACAATTGTATTGGGTTAGTTGGACAAAAACAATCTGAAGCCATTATAAATTACAGTAAATTAGCTAAGACTGAGAGATGGACAAGCAGGACGTTTCAATGGTCCTCTGCTACTATGACAAAACATCTAACTATTTTGACTTGCAGAGCTCCCACAATGCCAATGGGGCGATGCATTTTGGGGGCTCTGACTATTTGTATGAGAAAGAAATTCCATTTTTACAAATGATTGGACAGTTTGGGAGAGATATGAGCCTTTGGAAAGGCACCACGGTGTTATGCTGAACCATGCAGGTTATTTTGGATGAAGTGCCAACAGTGATGAGAACTTCCAATCTGTTGTTCTATTTTAAAAAATTGTATTTTTATTTCTTTTTTTCAGGGTGTTGCTGGAATCAAATACAGTTTGTAAAAAGTTAATAGTTTATACATACAATGAAATTAGTCAGTGAAGCCATAGACAAATGTTTATTTGGACTTGTGTTTGTTAAATAAAAAAAAATATTTTTTCCATTCCGTAAACATCTCAGCTTTTCTGGAAATTTGTGCATAGATTTGTATGTATTGACCATTAAAAACATTTTTGGAGAAATTTGACCTTCATGACATGACATTTCAAATCTAGATTGAGCCATTTCTATTTTTCTTTATTTTTATTTTTTGTCTAGTACTGCATCTATTCCCTCCTTTGTCACTGTAACAGGTTATAACATAGAAAAAATAAAATGTCATTTGAGATCTCTTTATCTGAAAGGTCATTGTGGTCCAAAAATGCATGCTCAATCCCAAATATGACCTGATAGCTTGGCAGGTTTTCATAATGCACAGCAGCGAAACAGCTGCATAAGGCTTAACTTAAGGCACAATTGTTAGGAATTACCTAACATTTATTATACAAGTCTGCTTACTGCCTCATTATGAAATTATGGAACTGTGGCATCTGTTCGTATGAGCATATATTTACCACTGTATTCATCTCAGAAAGTAGAGGGATCAGGACTTAACTTCCCTCATGATTCCTTTCAAACATTATAATCCAATAATGTTAAACAACTGATTAAATGTCTGCTTATGTGAGACTGGTGGCTGGAATTTCAGTGGGCATGGTAAACACTGACAAGGAAGTCACTTGGCTGAGGCCTGATTGAATGTGATGCATCCAGGGAGAGAAGAGAGAGACAGAAACAGTTTGGAGAACTGCAGCTTTGATGCAGCTCCCGTAAATCCAAATGCTTCCAGCTCAACACAACAGGTGTCTGGATTTGGAACAAGCGCACGGTGGTTAACCCGGGAGTCCTGGGCAGGTTGCTTGCTGGCTATGTGTCAGATTCCAGGACCTTTTCCAAGAAGTGTGGAAAAATGCCAGCGGTAACAAAAAAGAAATATAAATGCCCAGAATAAAGGGGGGAAAAATAGTGTTAAATGTATCTCACAGAGGTTACTGAAAAGGAATTCAATAATACATTACATTTGACAAAGACAAGGTGTAAGACAGGGTGACAGCACGGACAGTCTGCAGCTGAAACTTAGAACTCAAACATAAATATAAATAGAAAATGTTTCATTAATGCGAAATAACATAAAAAAAATGCTTTTTTATACAGCTTTCATATAAAATATGCTGAATAAATCATGATGATGAATGTGGATGAACAGAAAAGGAAATTTACAACAATGTAATTACCATATTTAACACATCTGTTTTGCTCTGTTTGGGTATAATTATCATCATTATGAATCTTGCTGGCAACCAGAACAACCCATGATCAGGGAGCAACAAGTGTTACTAGAAATTCACTGGTTCTGGAACATTGAGGCACAGGCCCATAATTAAATCTAATGTTCAGCCCAAATCCATTTCATGTTCAACAGCGTGATGTTCCTTCCTTGTACAAAATGTCCCACTCTGTACCCCCGGAGGCCCGGCATCAAGCAGCAACTGAAAGTTTTGGACAGCACGGCACATTTCTCACCTGTAGTGTACTGCAGGATCAGAAGGTCCGGGAGCGTTGGGTCCTCATTAAACAGAAGCCATCTCTAAATGTATTGTTACAGATCTACAATGAGTTATCTGCTTTCTTGGTATTTATGGAAAGATATGAGGGGCTTAAAAACAATTAGTGATAGGGAGTTCTGTGGAAAAATATGAAATACTAAAAATAACCAGTGGACCATAGCAAGAGGCAGATGTGGCATAAAAAGAAATTTATAGCACCAAGGCAGAGGAAGACCCTCTTGAGGTTAGTTGAGATGCCATATTATTTCCATTTTGACAAGATATATGTATAGGAGTGGTAGGCTTAGGCAAATAATTGATGCAGTTGATTAACTGAATTCAAACGAAGCGATCTCATCATCACCAGCTGTGTCTTTAAGTTTTCCACAAGCCTGTTAACTCTGTAATTTCAGCCAGCCAAGCAGGAGACATCTGACTACATGACAATGACTCGTGGGTGGACTTCATCAGAATCTACAACAAGAACATCAAATGGTCAAGAAGCAAGATGGTTAAACTTAGGAGATGAACTACCAGATGGTGGTCTCAAAGGAAAATAATAATGAAGAAGCAGCAAGGAAGTTATTTACAAAAAAGAACCTACAAAGAGTAAGGCAGCTCCTTAAGAATCATCTCAGTGGGAGGGAAGGAGGCACGTAACCATCCCATCTGCCGAGCAGTCATCAGATACCCCAAAGCAGCCAACAGAAGTCTCTGATAACAAGAAAACGTCACATGATGCATGAAGAGATTCAGCCCAAATCCAGTCCCATGAGTCTGTGCATGACCTTCAAGGATGAAGACCAGTAGCTAATGCATCAGGAAAACGGTTCAGAGTAAACCATGGATGTATTGTATAATATATTATACATCCATGGAGTAAACTGATAAGTGGAGCAGCTGAAATCTAACAAGCAAAATGAAGACCCTCCATGTCCATCTATCGCGACTCAACATGGTGGTCAAACTACACAACCAATACGATGTGAGGAGAAGGCAACAGAGGAGCCAGACCACTCAGGCAGTGGACATCAAACTTGGAGAGCAGCCCACAAATCATCAGAAATGACAGGTCTGAAGATGTACTGGGGATAAAAAGATTTTAGAAGACAAAACAAAACTTTCCCTTTTTTGAGCAAAACGTGAAACTGAACCTACACTAACAATAAAAGTTGAAGTGATAAAACATTACAACTGTTGTCAAGGCTTCGTCCACTCTGCTGAAGGACTGTATACATGCAGTCCATATTGTGTATGAGAGACGGCCTGATTACATAACCATGGAACGATGTTTAGTCTTGGGTCTGCTTGATTTTACCCATTCTTGGTTCTTTTTATTGCAGACTTGGCAGTGACTGATGTTGGTACTGACAATATTGGAACTGCAGGAAAGTTAGTTCTTGCCAGGTTTCCACTCAGAGTAAGTACTGTGAAAGTGCTAAATAAAGCTTCAAAAACCGATCGATCTTCTTAATTTCCAAGCAGTTACATAACACCTCGCGATAAATGCTTAAGGGGATCCATTTGCTTTGGTGGGCACTTAGATTGGAGCAAATTCATAGTACAAAAATAGCTATTTGTGAAGTATATAGAGATTGATTGGTATGACTGGATCTCTACCAATGAGATGAAGTTACATAACTGGTGACCTACACTCTAAATTTACTAATATATAATGTGTCAGAAGGAATCACCCAGTGACAACTTTAACAATGCGTCACTGATCCCTGCTGGATGTCATTTCCATGTTTGAGCTTTCATTTATAAAAAAAAAACAAAAAACTGGTACAAGTGATGTATACTCACATACCACATACACCCACACTGTCCTGTGGTCCAAAGAAATAAATCTAAAATCTTACTTTAACCCAGTCCTATACTTACCATAGGCTTAAACTACTTAGGGATGATGCACTGAGCACTTTATTCCGTTATCTGCGTCAGTAACTTGTTTGTCTCTTTTCTTTCTCAGCAGGTCTCCATGGCTAAAAGTTGTGGTGCTTGTTGATCCCTCTGTCCTGTCCACCTCCAACCCATCGAGGCAGAGAGCCGCCTCCTCTGAGCCAGGAGTATTTTCCCTTCCCATTAGAAATTAGTTTTTTTCCCCTTTCAACTGTCCCCCACCTTCCCATGTAAACTCTGGATGAGGGATTGAATTGAAAACAAGCAATTCATTGGCTTCCTTGGCTAGACACTTATTTTTCCATTTGATAGCACAGCTTTGTGGTACTGTAAAAGTATCACTAAACTGTTGTAGACTAAGCCTGTCATCTAGACCTGTTATACCTCATTTCCACCAGAGTTAAACTGGTGCTTCCAAAGAACCGGTCTTGTTTTCCACTAAAAGATCCGGCCTGTGTCATTACATCATTTTAATCCCAAGCGCTGCGTGTTTGGTTTGCCAACAGGTCTCCAACAACAGAATATAATGTGTAACACTGATTTTGGGGATTGCGAGTTACCACTACATCCCAGTTTCTTTTCTGGTCTGGTTTGTAGCGGTTGCAGCCTCTTTCCCTGCAGCTGCTCAAAGATGAGCTTTGTCAGGGGGGTCCAGAACAATTCATTTTAGATTTCTGCAGAGGACAGAGTGGAAAAAAGAAACAGTGGGTCTCCTCCTGCAAGCCGTTTTATTTGTTAACGTTATCCATTTCCTGCTATGGAGATGCTGGAGCGGTGTCGGCATGTTTCACTGTGGCCAGGTAGCCCCGACCCCAGCCGCTACATGAGCTGGTTCCAACTCTGGCCCAGGAAAGAGTTGGTGCCAGGATAGAACCAGTTTTGGGGGCAAGTGGCCGGTGCTAAGGCGGTCGAAAACCAAAAAACTGGTCCGAAGTCTGGCTCTGGCTCCAAACCAGCACTGGAACCAGGTCGGTCGAAAAGGGTCCATAGTGAAATGATGTGGTGCTGTGTGAAAAAAAAAAGATTAAACAACTTAAACTGAAGACACATCATGCAAAATAGAAATATATCACTCTAAATATAAAGTGAAATGATTTTCAATACAACTTAATTTGTGGTTAAACACATTTTACAGCGTTAAAAACCTTTTCTTTTCTTTTTTTGAAAAAAAAAAAAACACAATAAAGGGATTGAGAAATTAACATTTACCAACTTCAACACATATTTTCAGTGTGATCACAACAAATATTCCATCACTTCTCAAAGACAGAGATTAGGCTGTGAAGCACATTTGTTTTGGGTCCGCTGTATTTTGACAACAGTTGACTCTGGTTTCAGATTTACAAATAAAAATTATTTAATCTGCTGTATTTGAACCCGTTTGACTCAAACACAGAATTTTGATGCATCAAGGACAACACTCCCAAAAGCGGATGTTTTAAATTGTGTTGTTGCTTGTTTTGCTAAAAATAAGTAAACCCTTTTACCATAGGAAACGGTAAATATTCCTATTTTCACCTATTTTCCTGAAAGTGACACCCGCAACAGCTTAATATTTTCTTGCTGTTTTTAATGGCCCATTCCTTAACCTTTTGACTTTAAAACACTGCTTTACAGACATCCTTTTCACACAAGCAAGCAGATGTAAACAAAGTGGCCATTTTGAACGCATACTGTGATGGATTAAGCAAAGAATCAATTAAAGAGATTATTGGAGGAAAACAAAAGAGAGACAGAAACAGAGGAAGAGATGAGACAAGAGACGTGATAAGACTGTCTGGAGAAAACTCATGGTACAGGTAGGAATAAGAGTGATGCTGAATTAGCTGTCAGTAGGGAGCACTCGCTGAGAAAACGGTACAAGTAGTGCATCTTTATAACAAGTCTTTATTTCAGTTTGATTGACTTAAACTCTGCAATCAAACTGTTAATTGCTTCTCAGCTGCATGCCACGGCTTACACATCTGACTGCAGACAGTTGCAGTAAAGACAAAAGATCATGATAAGTGTAACATTTAGGGACTCTAACAATTAATCGATTACCAATTAATAGTTGATAAGAAATTACTGGATTAAAATAAATCATTTGCAATTAATCGTTTTGAGCCTGTAATTCCTCGCCAGCCCACAGGAGGACGTGCTTGACGCCAGAAGTCCTTGACACACATGCGTGAACACAGGAGAAGCTATCCTCTGACCATGGACATAATTTCATTTACCATATTAAATTTATAATAATACTTATGATTATAATAATATTAATCTAATACTAATAATATGTTTGTTTTCATTGTTTCATTCCTTAAACTTTTATTAAGAAATGTGATTTGCATTTTCCCTTAAGATAGCATTTTCGTAGAAAGGAACCCATTGATTCAGAGGGAAACTCAGATTCTAAGAAAAATTGGCACTTATCAATTAATCAATCATTGATCAATAAAATGAAACAACTATCCATTAATGAATGCCTTGATAATTTGCATCCCTAGTAACATTAGGGATGCAACCAGTGCTGGTTCGGAGCCAGAGCCAACGTTAGGGATGCATATCTATGTTATGGAACTCTGCAAGTGGCAGGAAAAAAAGCAGGTGGAAATCTGTGTGCACGGATTATTAAACTGTGCACTATGTTCAATAATCTTTGTGCAACATTTTACACAGGCTTTTTTCTTTTAAACCACAAAAATTGAGGAGTTTGAGGAGAGGTCTGATGGCAAATATATCAGATGCAACCCACTAAGGATAACTGAGTCTTTTCAATTATACAGGAAACACGTTGCAATGAAAAAGGAAAAAATTAATGACAAATGACATTTCACTAAAACCTTTTTCCATTTTCTTTTTAATCCACAAAAAAATTTATAAATAAGACGAAAAAATACATAAAAATGAATAATAATTAGAATAAAAATAAAATTGAAAAAAAGCACATTTTTAAACTGGTGCTAATTGTGAAACAGCTTTAGGCCAGTCATATCTCTCAGCTCGACCAACAACACATTCAGGCTTTTTCAAAGAGATGAAACAAAAATTAGAACAATTTCAGAATTTATAATTAAAACATTGTTCTAAATTATTACTTGCCCAAGTAGTATCATCTGGAAGTGGGTTGCTGACACTGACAGTGCTTTTGAGTAAAGGGTTTGCTTTTTGTTGCCAAAAGATCTTTAAAGAGAACAGGTCATACAAATCTCACTCAAATTGGCAATTAATTCCAGTACTACAAATCACCCAAGTAGCCACTTCACCTTCTGTCTTGTTGTGAATAGGGACAATGTTCTCTCCGAAAACCCCCCCATGTCGAAGAAGACAGAAGGTCATTAACATTTTTGACAGTGTTAAAGTGGACATTGTGTACTGTCTGTAAACTGCTTTTCATGAAGAGACACTATATGCAGACATTTACTTTTACAAATATCCACTTAAAATGACAGCTGTTCAAATTAAAGTTTGGCATAAACAAAAAGAAACCAAAGCAGGTTTGATTCATATGTAGAAAACGGATATGCATGTTCTTCATCTATTAAAAGATTACATTTCAACTCCGTAGGCTTCTTGCACAAACCAAGAGACTAGAACAGGAATTGAGGTGCATTGGCTGTACCCAGTGCAGGCAGGTGAGTGAGATGTGTATAATCCCCTAACAGTGTTCTGTTACTGGCTATAGACTAAGCACCTCAAATCAATGCGAATCCTGAGGTGGTAAATGGAGACAGACCACTTTAAGACTTTTCTTAAATGATGTGATATAATGTGCTGTCTGTACCGAATCAATGAAAGTCCACAATATAACCAGTTCTTCCACACAGTGTATTAGACAGTGACTAAATGATTGCTGAATTTATTTTACGCAGCTGGAAAAAAAAAAAAAGTGATACTGGCATTCACATGTCTTTTTTTTCCCTGCAAAAACTCACCATTGATTAGCTTTCCTTGTCCAAACCCAGCATGTTTCTGATGACTGAGACACTGTAGCCCTCCTGACTCTCTAGTACCTGACTGAGAGGAATCTAAGGTACTTTGGCAGTGAATCGCATCTTGGTGCCTGGCCTGTGGCCCTCTGGCTCTGGATGGATAGTTCTGAAGGTCAAGTTGATCCGCGGGCCCCTGTCATGGTACTCTTTGGCCACTTGATGCTGGTGAGGGTAGAGAAATACGGTCATGTTTGTTTTTTGACTCTTTTTTAATGGTGGAGGCTTGGAGTCTTGTCAATTGATCACAAAGAAGTAAATCAGGGTAAAAAAATTGTTACTTTATTATCACTTTTTTCTGTTATAATTTAATGTATAAATAAAGCAGACAATTTTAGAGAATTAAATATCTAAACACACAAAAAAATGTGTTCCATTTTAGATCTGATTTCTGCTTGCAGAACCATCAAGAAAACATATTTACAGTATTAACAGGACCAGTATTTATTTTCCAACCATGAGGCATGAGATAAGAGTCTGTTTTATTCATCCTTGCATAATCTGTTTTGTGCAACAACACAGAGTTTTTTCTCAAGCTTGACTCTTTTATGTCTGGATCTTTCACATAGAAGAATAATGACTTGTTGTTTCATTTGTGAAACACACTTCATCTTCCTCACACAGACGCACACACACTTCCCCCCTTCACCCAAAACTAAAAAGGTGCAAAAGGTCCTTTTCTCCACTTCACTTCCAAAAGAAATAGCCCAGAAAAGGCAAAAAGAGTTGTGAATCCATTTTCAAACAAGTGAATTACTTTAATGAGCACATCTGTTGATTTAGTTAAATATTTAGTGCTCTTTTCTTAAAAGCTTCTTCTTCAGACCCAGATGGTTTTGCTGGGCTGGCTTTGAAAACAATAACAGAGAGGATTAATGACTCTAATGATCTTCTTTCCCTTGAGAGAGCAATGAATTCTACTCGGGGTGGTGTCACCATAAAACACCTGTGACCTTATCCTGTTTTCCTTTTCACATCAAACTTCTTCCACTCCGTCTGTGTCTCTTACTTTATTCCTCTGCCCTTTACGAAATTATTCTACAACTACAATGTTTTTATACGTGAAAATGGTGGTGTTAAGGGAGGATTACAGCTCTGGTAAATCAGGTTTTTTGGTAGCAGGGAGTAATGACATATTAATGGATTTGTATATACACCAACTCAACGATGTTCACTGCTAGTGTCTCCATTTGTTACTTTGAGTGAGAGATCTTTAATCCTTTAATGTCCCCTTTTTTCTGTGAATGGATGACATGAATTACAATTTTCAATATACCAAAAAAATATAGGAATGCTACTTGCTCATTTTACTACAAGCATTTTTTTTTACAAAAAAAGATCTACTGCTTTTCTTCAGATTAACATGCATGAATATCAGTGTTCATCTCTAGCACAGGTTTTTTTTAAAAAGGTGAAATGCTGTTTATGCCACACAAAGTCAGAATTACTCTGACCTGTATGGCTTTTTCTTTCCTCTTTTTCTTACATAAGTAAAACTTTTATCTACACTTCTAACAATAGATTCTATAATAATAAAACTCAAATTGCTGTAATACAACATACTTTTACTACTAAGTGGGACCCAATTATGTTAATCAAACTCACAAGCTTTATGAAACACTAGCTGCCTCTCATGATATATTAACCCAGTTGCTGTCTCTGATTGTAAAATAAATTACCCTTATTAAGCTGCTCTTCTCTTCAAGATGCTTCATCCATTCTTATTTCTAGAAGACAGGTCTATCTTCTCATGCAAACACTCCCATATCACACAGGTAAAACAGCATTTTAAGTTTATGATTGTTTATTGTAAAAGTGCAAAGTTACATGTGGGAACTGTCTATGTGAAGATGACTATTTTGATAACTGGGAAGCACAGTGGAGAGCAGTTTTGTTTGGTAAATGTCACAATTACAAACTAGAGTATTTTATCAAAAGAGGCTCTTAAAAACTCTTAATCAAACTGGTCTAGTACAAAAAAACTAAACAAAAGGCTATTAGGGCTTGAAAATATTCTGTGCTACTATCAGAATGATTATCTTTATATTATATTATCATCTTTATACTATATTATCATCTTTATATTATATTATATTATATTATAGTTTACCAAAATAATCTGCCATGATGAAAAATCCCAATAAGAAGTGATGCTACCTACATAAAACCACAAATCTAGTTTAATACAATATATTTCTCATGATATATACATCTGCTGCCACTGGTCTCAATCACTTAACTACCCTTAAAAAAATTCTGACCACTTCATGAACCCTTAATTGTTCTTTTTCTTTTCAGGGACCGTTACAATGATGCACATAATTGTAACTGAAAGCTGTGCATGTTTAACAGGTATAACCGGAAGAGACTGTATGAAACCAGAGGAGTTAACAAGTTAAAAAACAACAACATACATTTAAGAGGAGAAGACAATGACATGAAGAGGAAGATGACAAAGAAGAAGACAAGAAAAACCAAAACCAAAGAAAAACCCAAGTACAAAACTAAATATTTCATATCTCTGCTTATCTTAAAGCAGAATATCATTTATGGTCATTTGTGTAGCATTGAATTGGTGAAATCTACCTGCCAATCGTCCTGCGTTGCTCCCTCCATCAGCAGAAGAGTCCCGTGACTTAGAGGAACCCGAATGCGCTCCACATAAGTGTAGTCACCGTTCTCCTCCTAGAATTAAGCACAAATTAAAGCACAAGGTATAAATCCTGTAACCTGTACAAAGTTTTATGGTCAAAGCTCAAAACAAAAAACTTCAAATAAGAGGAGCTTTCTTCAAACTTGTTCTGCTGGGCCCCCATTTTGGTAACAGTAATGTCAAGCAGCCTTACCCCACCACCACTACTTTGTGCACCCCAACACTTTCAATAAAAGATATGAAGAAATGTGCCACAGAATAATATTGTTTGATAGAGAAACTGTCTGGTATCTGGTTTATTGGCTGCTACTTCAGTTAACACCATACCAGTGGCAGAGGGAAGTAATAACTCTCTGCTGTAGTGTGAAGCTTTTTAAACAAGAAAACTGTGCACATTATGTGCACATACTTCTTTATACGAGGTGAGTTGAGTGTTTGACAAGACAGATGCTGCTTTTGTAAAACAACTATTTACCACAGCTGAGTCGTTGATTACTTTTATAATAAACAGACTACTCTTGGTACTCAGGATGAGAAACCTTCAAGTGGTATGGTAACTTGTTGGCTTCATATTGTCAGGTGCCAACGTTATAAGAATTACATCACTGTGGTCTTTTTTCATTATTGTACTGGTCAAGACCACCAGAGCAAGATATGTCTTGTTTTATTTCCTTGATTATTCTTGCTTGTCTTTTTTAAGTTATTGACATGTCAGTTATCTGTTATTAAGGACCAAATTATTTTCGCAAGATTTATTTTAAGAGACTCAAGAACTTCAATACAATATTCAGATATTTAATGCTCTGAGGCATAATTATGCACACTTGAATATCTAAAATACGATGTAACTGTAAGTAAGCCATCATCTCACTGGTGGAGGCTGCTTGCGGAGGCTGAAGACTCTGGTGTCGCCCAAACTGAGGGAGGCTACGGTGGGCTTTTCACCCAAGGAGGCCTCGTCATCGCTGTGCCAGCCGATGCTGTCGTGCCCATCACGATACAGATTACACAGCAGGGAGTTGAAGGTGCATCCACTCATCTGCTCCACTGTCTTACGAAGGGTAACCAGCAATGGATGCCACTATGAAGAAGGAGGACAGAGGAAAAAAAAAAAACATTTCACGGGTCCTATAAGAGGAATAGACAAAACAGAAGGAAAAAAGGTCACAATGAAAGATGACACAATAAATTCAAACCTATGCAAAAAATATAGATACATAAAATGGGGGGCAAAGATGATATGGGAAAATATGTTCCTCTGAGTCATATTGCACTTGTCAGACCTCTGCATTGGCAGGCATGGTGGAGCGAGCATAGGTATACGGCAACTCCCCATACCAGCAGGTCAGCCTGGGCTCTTCGTATGCCTCACCTAGCCCCAACCCCCACAAAAAAAGAAACCACAAAAGATAGACAGTTAAAACCAGAAGTTTGAGGTTCTTAATTAGAATGACTATGTTATTCAACAATGTTAATGCATTGCACTCATACAAATTAAAAAACTAAAAATTAGTCACATCACATCATAGGTTGGGGACAGAGAGTAAAATGATGTTTGTGACTATTCCAGTCTTAAACATGATAAAATTTCCTTGAGGAAAGTGTAGTTTCATTTTATTCGGATTCAAGTGAGCATAAAAACAAGGATCAATCTCTACGCTGCATCGTTACGTGGATGATAATCACTTCACGACTGAATATTTTTGAAAAATACGTTTGTAATGTATACCCTCCCAGTGTAAACACACAAATCCAATAATCCTCTTCCATCAGCAGAGTCTACTTCTAGAAGAAAGTAACATAAACATCTAAATCTAATTTCTCTGTGTCTGTCTGCCTCTGTGGCTCTGGTTGCATCAGCTCTCTTCCAAGAACCGGTTCTCAGCCAACAGTGTATTTTGGCTGTCCTCCGGTGCAGGAACACAGTGAAATCAAAACAAACAACTTGACCAGCCATCAGTTATAATGTGACTAAATTATTATGGAGCTAATATTCAGAAATATGCACTGTCATTTATCAGTTATCAGCTGTACTGTTACACTGTTATCAGAGGAAGATTGTTGTTTTTAGAGTCCGGAGACAAATGCTTGGAAAAACAGAGTCAGTGTATAAAAAGGCTTCTTTAAAGCAAGACAGAACAAAAGATGTGAAAAAAGGACTTGATTTAAGTATGTTTTCCACATTTTCCTCAGCTCTTCCTTCACCCAAAAGTCAGGTGGCTTTGTTGACAAACTGTAAAATGATGAATAAAGGTTTACACAATGTGTTTCAGTGGCCAGTGTTTACAAATTGCAGCCCATGTCTGTGTCACGGTGTTTGTCTGCCATGGAGCTATCGCAGAATAGCACACAAGATGGATGAGAG
Organism: Craterocephalus amniculus; assembly: GCA_036024015.1. Lineage (NCBI taxonomy): Eukaryota > Metazoa > Chordata > Actinopteri > Atheriniformes > Atherinidae > Craterocephalus > Craterocephalus amniculus. The sequence continues at coordinate 13,269 of JAVQJG010045451.1, forward strand.
CCAGCTGAGAGAAAAGGCCATCCCTTAGACAAAGTGCGGCTTCAGTTCAACATGTTCACTGTACAAAGTCTGAGCACAATGTGCAAGTCTTATTTCCTCCCAACTGACACTACAAGCCGTTTGTGCAAAGCAAAGCACAGATGACCATCATGCAATGAGTCAAGCTTACAGAGCACTTGGAGATTTTCCACTAACTTGTACAAATTTATATAAAACTTAGATGTGTACAAATGACTAATAATACATCAAATGTAAACCATTTATAAATATATAATATGTGCAATGAAAACGTCTGGAATATGAAGTAACAAAGAAGTCTACTGTGACAATTAAATGAAACTCAATAAAACATGGACATAAGAGCTACAAACTGTAAACGGGGGGAACTATTTGATCTCTGACTTATAACCCACAAGCTCACACTTCACCATTTGCACAATGCTTAATGTTAAATCCTGATGCCCACCCTGTCTGTAGTTAGTCTTCTGGGACCATGGGAGCTCTGCTAGCAGCTTACTAAACATCCAGTCAGCTTCTTCTTGGGGAATAAATCCTGGGCGCAGACGTACCCTGGATGCATTGAAAAACAAACAAACAAAAAGCAATACTTAGTATCACTGAAAAACAAGATGGATGTTTTCCAGAATCACGCTTATTTTTAATCAGGCCCTGTCAAATCACAATGCTGAAAAAAAACATATGAATTGCTTATTCAAATATACACAGTCATGTAAATAATGAAGCACATTAAGTTATGATATTTATTATACCGGATATTTAAAAAGGGGGAAAAAAAACATCTGGCCCTTACTTTGTCCTTAAATGAGGTAAATACAACCTTCGATGAACAACAGCACATGATTTACAACAATCAGTGAAGGGGAGCTTTGAACATAAACTAAACCAAACGCAGAAGCAGTGGTAAAAAAAACAACACCCTTTTTTATAATCACAGTTCACAGAATCATCTTTTGCAGAAATGTTTTGAAGTCATTGTTTTTTTAAAAGACATCAGTCTTTTGCATGGTGATGGGGGAGCTGTGGTCCACTTTTCTTGTAACTGGGTTTTGCTGAAAAACAAGCCCAAATCATCAGCCCTCCACCATTATGCTTCACAGCTGGTATGAATTGTACGTGCCAATATGCAGCGTTCAGTTTCACTAAATGTGACCAAACATCCATCCCAAGAAGAGTGCTCCAGAAATCTTGAGGGGGTTTTTGTAATACAATTACCCAAATTTAAGCCATACTGCTTGCTCATAAATGGCACAGAATAAAAAGACTCCAACTAAACAATATGTTCCTGTTCTGTAAGAATTAAGTAGTTGTTGAGTTCCACATGTCAAACTGACTTTAAGGAAGACTTGACTAATGCATAAATCAAAGCAGGGTCAATATTTTGCAAAGAAGAAAAAAGAAATCTAAATTTAGCTGATTAACACATTTTTGTAGAATTAATCATTTAAATGCAAATAACCCAACAAATAATATTTCTTGTATAACAGACAAAAGATGTTGTAGAACCACAGACGTAAAGAGACATTTAATTATTAATAAAAACTTGACTCTCCTCAGTAAACTAGTAGAAAACTGAGAACATTGCTTGTGTAATCACTGCCATCTACTGGACATACAACTGAAGTACAAATTTGTTTCATCCTGACAAAACATTGGACATAAGAGCAATGCTATTGTAGTAATAATATAAATATCACTCACTCATTTTTTCATTATATTTAACGTATCTGTGCTAAAATGGACCATCTAGGCAAGACACAAATGAACAACTACAAGTCAATCAAGTCTTCTGTTTTTAATTAAGGTCATAGAAAAAGCTGTTTTTCATTAGCTAAATGACTTGTTAACACAAAACAGCCGGTTTTGATTCTTCCAGTCAGGTTTCAGAAAGAAACCACATCACTGAGACTGCTCTGACCAAAGTCATTAATGAATCGTTTGAATACAAATGGTGGTAAAATGTCCTTCTTAGTTTTACTTGACCCTTAGTGCTATGTTTGATCAAATAGACCACCATATGTTTTTCAGCCAAACAGAGAACTGGGTGGGCCTCTCTGGCACTGTTTTAAACTGGACGGAAGGTTATTGTGTCAATAGGAAACTTAACATTTGAGCAGACAACAATTACATGTGGAGTTCCCCAAGGCTCCATCCTGGAGCCTCTACTTGCTTCCACTGGGACAGGTCATAAAGAACAACAAAGTTAGTTACCATTAGTGCATTCACCGAATAGTCGACTTAATTAACTTGAGCCGACTTGCACCTGGACAACTTGAAAATTGCACACGGCTCAAATGCTTTTAATGTTTTCTATAAAGCACTTTGAATTGTTTTGTACATTAATTGCATCAAATAAATAAACTTGGTTGCCTTGCCTATAATTTCAAATGAGAAAGATTATCTTTTAATAAAACTATACTCACCGGGATACTCCAGATGGTCCATGGCTAATTTCATAATCACCCATCTTCCTGTCAAAAGCAAAATGCTTCAGTTTTTTAACCTGTGCGTACTATAAACCAAGTTAAACTCCAGCAGATCATAAGATAAAAGATAAATTCATCAAAAAATTAAACAGAATATACAGTGAAGTTAGCAATGTATAACTTACTCCATCACCTTCTCTGGTGGAACATCTCTAACTGTCTGCAATTAAAAAAGTACAAATAAAGAAAATCAACAGACTTAATATACTGGGTTCATAAAAACATATAGGCCAAATATCAGTATAATCAAATACTCCACAGACAGTTTACCTTGGTGGGCTGGAGAAACTCAAAGGTTTTAGATGCTTTCTGGTTGCCAAATCCCCAAGAACCGGAACCAGCATTTGCAGACTGATTATCTTTTGGGGCTATCGATCTACCTGCTGAAAAACAAAATAATTTGATTTGCATTCAGTGATACACATTAAAATGATTTTCTGATTTGGTGAAAGACGTAAGAATTTGCACATTAAACCTTATAAAATACATCTTAAATTACCTGTTGGACCCGATTGTTTTGGCACTTGTTTGGCCCAGGAGCCCTGGACTCGTGCACGCTGGCGCTTATCAGACATCACATCAGTTTGGGCGTATCAGAAACAAGTGGAAGCGTTTCATCAGCATGGAAACAAATTCTGCAGTAACAGAAATAAAATCAGCTGGAATTTTCCACAAAGACAAATTTTCTTTTTATACGGTGTATTGCTTTCTGAGAGAATATGTTTTTCCATAAGTGAAGAGGAAAAGTGTGCCAGTGAAAATAGTCTCATCCTAAATTAGAAATGTACAAATAATTGTGCATGTATTTTTTTTCTTAACGTGACAGAGTGTGGCATGTGTGTGGAGTCAACTTTTGCTTGTAATGTTTGATGTCTTATTTGATTTGAAGATAATTATTATTACGTTTATCCCTTTTATTTTGCGTCGTTTTCGTAAATTCTATTGGATTTACTTTGATTTAGCATGTGCTTTTAATAAACTGTTCACTTACTTGTTGGGTTCCTAATACTTTAATTTCTATACTTATTTTACCCTTCATAGACGAGGTCATTTCTGGAGCTTTGAGTTAAAGTATATTTGAAGTAATCAACTACTAAGTCTAACCTAAAATCTTAGTTAGGACGCACCTGTCGAAAAATAAGACAAACCGAAGCTGCAAAATTAAAATTGCATATAATATATATTTTTTTAACGTAAGAAGACATTACATCGTTAATAGGGTAAAAGATTAATAACTTACCGGACTGGCCACTCGGTGGAGTGGACAAGGTAACTTTACGTAAACTCACAGCCAGCTATCAGCCATTGCTGGTGTGTTACAGAAAAAGAAGTCCTTCCACGACACCGAAGTGAAATGGTTCCGCTTGTCCTTTGCCTGTGTTCCCATTTCTATACCTCGAACTGTATTAACAATGAACAATGTTTAGGCAAGCCAAGTTTATTTGTTAAGCACATTTCGTGTACATGAAAAGGTGCTTTACATACAAACATTAGAAAGATTACAGGCGGGGGGGGGGGGCAGAGACCA
>JAVQJG010045467.1:0-11809 GCA_036024015.1 Craterocephalus amniculus
TATGAGTTGTTCATTTCTAAACCAATGCTTGCTTTCTCACCTGGATCTGTTAACCTCTCCTCAAGCTCCAGTCTTGAAGTTGCCTCTGCTTTAGGGGCATGAATGATGAGTACAATAGAGCCGCAGCAACATAGTGAACAGCCAAGCTTTCCCAGGTTGTTTAAATGCTCCTCTAAGATCCAAGATGCCAGAACAGCCCTGCAGAAAAAATAAACAGCATGTTAATGAAATATACAGAGTCCTGGGATTCTCAAATATTTATCTTGTTTCTGCACTTTTGTGCGTGTTAGACTTCATAATCATGATACTTAAGTAATTACTATCTTTTTTTTATTTAAAGCATATTTGTTTCTCAGATTTAGAGGCACAAGATCAATGATTAACCAGCAATCTGTGCCTCTGGGAACAAACTAGCCTGATCAGCAAGTGCATTTGAGATAAGAAAAGTTCCTGTTTCTCAGTAGAGAACAGAGAAAAATAACCTACACAGATTGTACTTGTAATTAAATATCACGTTCTGTCTTAATCTGATCTTGACTCTGAGTAGAAGCACCCTGTTACCATCTAAAGTACAATGAATCACTGGTCATTTTATTACACCTGTACTACTACTTGTTTACGCAAATATCAAATCAGCCAATCACATGGCAGCAACACATCTAGTCATGCAGACAAGGTGAAAATCTGGGCATGACCTAATCAAGTAGCTGCTTAGTTTATATACAATGGAAAGCTAAATTCAGCAGACAAAAGGAAAAAAGAATTCCCTTCCGGCTTAAACTTACCCAAATAAAACTCCAAGAGCTCCTAGAGGCGTAACTATCACAGCAGGGGCCACGTTGTAAGCGAGGAAATTCCCAATTTGTCCGATAATCACTAACAAAACAAATATGATAGCAATGTATCTTTAGTTTGCAGAAATATTTTGTTTTATTAGAGGAAATGATACAAAATTCTGGATCAACTATCGGGGTCCGGAGCTGACAGATGACGTCATACTCACTGCACAGCGTGCCAGTCCACCACACAAGGTCCGCGAGATACGACTTTCCTACAGGAAATTAATGAGAGAGTTTAGTTAGCGTTGCCTGCAGTGATTTACTAAATTTATCATACATTTAATTGGCCCTTTTCGACAGCCTCATAATGTGAACATGGCTATTCTAATTTAGTTAGCTGCTTCTTCTTCCTTACCTTTTTCGCGAGAGCGCAGTATCCCCTTCTTTTGTAGCACAAAAGTCGACCCATTAATAAAACTTGATATTACAGCTATTACTATGCCCGTATATTCACCCGAAATACCCAGGATTCCTGAGACATCGGCCATTTTTGTGATTATTCACTCTGGAATGAATAGTAACGCCATGTCACACAATTTTTGTTGAGTCACAACACCACCTAGCGGGCGGTCTTGGCTTTAAAACGAGCAAACCCTGCCCCTCTTATGTCCCGCCTCTAATCCAAAAATCAGCGCACGTTTTATTGAATAGGTCAGCACAAGCGGGCGGAGCCAAAATTGTACCAAAAAAACGTCCATTGAAGGAAACTCATCGGGCTATGGTGACACATATCTATCGCACTCAGTCACGCAGTTACGGCGACTACGTAATTTGTTTCCATGCCTCGTGCCCTGGTCTGCGAGCTGTCAATCAAACCCATTATGAACGTCTTGTTAATGCAGCAAAGCAGCTGAGGGGACGAGAATAGCTTGAGAAGTGACCGCAGGTAATTTAGGAATTTCTTATCATATTGGACGCACTGTAAACCGTGTTTGTAAATTCTCCGAAACGTTGCATCTTATCTAATGTGATGTCATGTCCTCAAAGCTTGTTTATCGTTGGCTGGATGATGGGAGCTAGTTTAGCCACGGCTAGCTTACGCTGTTGGTGTTAGCTGGTTAGCTCCACAATCGCCAAGCTAACGCGAATGTTATGAAGAGCTGCATATCGCAATGAGAGCCTACTGATGCTGTGTCAGGGTCTGTTATTACCCGATGGTGCTCTATCTGTCATCGGACGCACTAGCAACACGAATCAAGGTTAGATATAAATATGCATATGCTAGCATTTAATGCTACAATACTCTTTTTTTTCCCCTTAATGGGTAATTTAACGTTGCACTTAAACATCTCTGGCCTAAATCACGGCGTTACAAAGGTTTTAAAGCAAGGGTGGCTAGTCCGGTACTCAGGATCTGCTATCCTGCAACTTCTACATGCATCCCTTCCTTCTCCAACACACCTGGATTAAATGGATTCCTCGTTGCCAGGCCTCTGCAGAACTGAATGGCATGGTGATGAGGGACTTTAAGTGTGTAGGAGAAGGGATGCATCTCAGACACGCAGGATTGTAGATCTGAAGGATCAGACTTAAGCATCCCCATCTTAGGTAATGTATAGTGCAGCTTACATACCATACAAATTCTCTTTTAATTAAATAAGAACATGATTGTCATGGGTGAATGCAAAGCGTTTGGTTATTTGAGGATCGGTGTGTAAATCTGATCAAAATCAGCTTTCCAGTATTACTCTATCTGTCAAACAAATACTGGAAAGTGATTGGCATACGTTTTGTAATTACAACCTCTTCATCTGCTCACTTTTATTTTCTAGTCCTTTTTTTCTAGCTGTGGAAGTTTATAAAGCTGCTGTTTTACTAGGATGTAGGATTACAGTCTGGCATGCTCTTTTCCAGGTTTTATTTCCAGTTACTAGTCATGTTACAATCTCCCACCTCCACTGTCAATCTTTATTATTACTTTAATGGTCAAGAGGTAAAAAAGGTTTGATACATCCTATGTACTGGACTTTGCATGTTGCATTGTGTTATACCACCACTCTGTCTTGCAGGTTGGCTGCGTTTGCAGCCAGGAGAGGAGAGGGAAAGATGCCTTCTCCATCTTTTACCCTCGATGCCCAGCTGAGGTATCATGACAAATGGCTGAAGATAGACTTACAGGTGAGTAAACTCGATGGGGACCCCATGCTTCATGCTCATTTGATTTATTTTTTAACTATAAGGAGGTGACAGCGTAATATTTTGGGAGTCCAGTCACATCTCACTGCAGGAACTGGAAAGTTTCCCCCTTTTTATGCTTTTATTTTTTGCTTTATTAGTTTGATTTGTGGGCTTGAAACATTTTGCTGCCATCTTGGCTTATATAAGAAAAGCATTTAGTGCAGAACAAAATTAATAGCCTATTACTGTACATGATGCACATCTGTTATGTAAGAACTTGTTGGCATTAAAAAGACATAAATGCAACAAAAGCTATTGTGTCAGAAAGCGCCCAAGACCTTCACCTGACACCTGATCGTGTGAGACTCGTCTGCTGCGTCATACACAGATGATTATTGTTTTTCCTGTGACATGAAAAGAGATGCAACTCATAATAACACAAACGTAATAATTATGCAGTACTTAAAAACGAATCTGGAGATTACAAAGCGGCTTCACACAGATAATAGCTTGCTGAGCGTCATGATCCCCCAGCTACACAAACAGCTGCCTGTCTGGACTCAACCTGAACTTGAAAGTCAGAGTGCGGCCTTAATTGAGGGCTTAAATTAGGGAAGGTTGTCAGTTTTCCCGTTGTCTGCGCTGCGTCCGGTGCAGAGGAAAGCACTGCTGTAGAAATTGTGTCTGGTTGAGGGTTTCTGTGAGATACACATTTAAAATGTCCATGAAAGCAGGTGTTTGTGAAAGCTGATGCTATAAAGCTGGAGTTCAGAGACAAAGAAGCTATTTTTGTACCCTCGAGCTGTGAAGACGAACAAAATATTCATCTATTTGTAAGATGAAAGAACTCTTGTGTGCAGCAAATGCTGGAAAATATTGAGGAGAGAATTAAAATACAGATAAACCTCACACAGTGGCACTGTTTTCTTTTTTGTCTCTGTGATAGCGGGCATTCTCTCCGGAGGGTCTGAGCGAGATGTGGAATGAAATGGTAAAAGATGAAGAGATAACATTCAGTGGAGAAGAGTCCGCTCACACAGGTATGGCTCTGACATTATGCACTCACTAACAGGTACTACTAGGAAAACTAGAATATCCTGAAAAAGTGCTGCATTACTGTAACTTGACTTCAAAGGTGAAATGTGCACATATAGACAAATAGCATGCAAATCAATATATTTCAGCTTTTATTTGTTTGATTTTGCTGGTAATATATTATATAAATTAGCTTAAAACGTAAGGATATTTGTTTGTGGTGCATTAATTATTATTTATAGATGGGAATTTACCATGGGAAAGCCTGTTTATTTTCTGTTTGTGGAATGTGTATGAAAAACCTGCTAAATCTACTCAACTCAAACCACAAATTATAGCATTTACAAGAGAAATAAACGTCTTTTTAAAATCTACAGTTCAAGTACTACTCGGAAAATTAGCATATGCGGACAAAGTGCTGCATTTCTGTAGCCTAAATTCAAAGATGAAATGTTCACGTATAGACAAATAATCTGCAAATCAATATATTTCAGCTTTTATTTTTTCTAGATTTTGCTTATAAGGATTTGCAGACTCAGAAAACCTCAAATAAAAAAAACTCAGAAAATTAGAATATTGCTTGAAATCGATAAAAAATGAATTTAAGTTACAAAAATGTTCTCTGAAATTAAACTTTTGCATCTGTACTTAGTACATAAAAAGTATTTGTTTCACTTTTTATGTTGAATTGCCTGAATAAAATGATTTTTCCAGCATATTTTAATTTTCCGAGTAGTACCTGTATATATCGGACATGGCTATCACCATGTCAGTTTTAAAGCCAGTCCGAGGTTTGTTTTGGATACAGTGACTGGTTTTAACCACACAGCTGTGCATTAAGTTACATTTAACCCCTTTTTTAAAAATAATAAACTTTTTTTTTCTTCATTTATTTTTAGAAGACTGCACTGACTGCTTCGGGACTCAGAAAAAGGATGAGTCCAACGATAAAGACAAGAAGGAGGAGGAGGAAACCTCAGCGTCTGTGCATCAGTCCATCATAGAGACGTGGGACTGGGGGCGGCAGCCAGGTGAGCAAGTTTCTCAGAACGAGCTCAGAGTGTGGTGGGCTGCAATATGTTCCCGTGGCCTACTTCCACGCTGCCCTCCTCTGCTGCTACGCCTCTTGTCATGTGGTAATTAATACCACGCCGACTGCAGATGGTTTCCCAACAGCTAAATGTAGACTAGACGCAGCTCTGCCGGCCGTTTCAACACATGTCCGGCTCGCTGTTTATCACTTCAGACCCTGCTGATGTGCGCATGTCACAGGTCCGAGGGGTTATTTTTACCCCGCAGAGTGTAATCTTGGTAGGCATTACTCTGCATTTCTGAGCGAAGACTGTCTCTCACCCATGGTCTGTTTACTCCAGGAATTGGGTGGGACGGAGTTATGGCTGTGTGAGATAAAGAGGGGGGTCTGAAAGTCGGGTTTATTAGTAGCGACTTGCTGGTCCTCTAGTTGCTGAGGCTGGAAATGCCACTGGTCTGATGGTCCGGTGGGTGTAACTACAGGGGTCGTTGCTCTGGTTATTGATGCTGAAAGCTCAGACAGCGTGCTTCCTGCTTTTCCACTGTGTTGTCAGAAGTCTGAAACATATCTGTGTCAGGAGTCGCACCTTAGACCCAGGCCTGAATGATTTTGAAAAAGTAATCTTACAGATATTGCAATTTAGGTCTTCTGTTAAGTGTTCATGCAGAAATGCAGCCACTCACACAAAGTTAGGGATTTTTCTGACGTCTGAATGAACCGTTTAAATGCAGATATACATGCGTTTATCTTTTAGTAATTATTGTGCGACACTCTGTTCTCAACAAGATGAATAACCACAAAAAAATCCCAAAATGAGTCTGAACCATGAACTGTGCAGTAGATGCTTCGATTCTGCATGTAAACAAAGTCACTGATGACGTCCAGGCATCATCAGACCAAGATGGCGCATCACGAACATCCAATTATTTAGATATTTGCATTTTTTTTGTATGAAATGTAGGAATTACCACAGCATTATTTTATTTAAATGCCCTACATTCATGATACAACATCATTCTGTAAATTTCCCCCGAAACATCTCCATTTAGTGCATTTTTTTTACACGAGTTGAAGGATTAATCACACAAGATGACATGTGAGTGCAAACAGCTCTAGTATATTCTAACAAGGGTGTAAAGTCGAGATGTGAACAGCTATACTCATCAACGACAAAATGCAACCCATGGCCGAATAAAAACTAAACGTTTAACGATATTTATCGTATTTACACCACAGCACATCATCGCTCTGCATGATTTCTTTATTACACATGATGGAGTTCAGACAGAGAACGCATGTAGAACAATGTCTACATCCAAAAATCAGACAAAAAGAGTTTTTACATGCGCTTCCTTCTCCCCGGGGGTGAATATGCTGAGAATTTGATGTCCATCACAGATGAAGCTGAATCTGCTGCCACGTCTGTCTAATGCAGGGCATCTTGAGCATCCTTTGCATGAAACGGGACAGATGAGCAGAGTAATCGTTGCAACAGGCTCCTCTGGCTGCGCTGTACAACTGAACGGTTTAAAAGGTCATTTGTTCCTTTGGCCATCAGGCTGTTCAGCAGAGATCTGAACTGACCTCTCTCTGTGATCTCAGTGCTAGCATTAGTACATTTTACTGTCCCCCTTTGGGGATTAATAGAGTTTGTCTGTCTTCCCATCTATCTATCTATTAATGGGTCGTATTACTAGTAAAATGGATCCATTAAGACTGATGGATCGGTTTTATTAGTATCGACACGTTAACAGAGATCTGAACCTTTAAAGATATTTCGAGTGACTCCCTTTAGTAAAACCGTCTTTATTCACGTCATGAGGACATTTCAGGAGCTGAACATTTTTCTGTCCTCCATGTTTTCAGTCATTTATGCAAAATTCAGTGTCGAAAGAGGTTTTAAGATGCAACTTAACTCACAGTGTGGCCGCAACATGATGTCTGAATGACTGTCACACTAGAAAGATGACAGGAATCCATCCAGTGGACATATTGTTTCATGTTTTTGCATGTTTCATGATTGTGACGTTTTCTTTGCATGACACAGTTTTTAGTTGAAGGAATTTATTAAAGCAGGATGCGTATCTGTCCTGACAGCCGAGCACAGCTGACCGCTGTGCAGCGAGTACAACCTCGGGCCGGTCTGGCTTACAGAAAGCTTAAGTGGATTTCAGACATGCTATTTTTGCTCGCCGTGTCTTCCTGCAGTGCTGCGACATCCACACACACACAACCTTCTTTTTAGCCACATCACAACAGAGATCTGGTTGTGATGGAAGTCAGAAAAACACATTTTTGAATCGAAATCTTTTTTTTCTTTACCATGAGAACCAGTCAGGATTACAAGTAATGAGCTTAAATGTCACAAGACCGTGTCATGGAGCACAACACGGATTAATGGAGTGATCATTTTCCACTTGGAAACTTTCCTTTGTTTTTGTTTTTGTCTGATCCCGCGGTGGGTGTAAACACCAGGGTAACTTTTAGCACTGGTTTCACTGGTGTGCCTAACTTTTTAACACGCGTGCACCAGCAAAAAATGTCGTTTTACCCCAGTTGCCCCATCGTCGCTCTCTGCAGCTCATTTTAATAGATTTGGAGGATTGATTTTTGATCATTACACACAGACTTTTGCCTTCATAGAAGTTATTTTGAACAGTACTGAGGCTTAAAAAAAGTTTCTTTATTTGAAGCATGAATGTGAAGTAGAAAAGAAATATTTTCAGTTTTGGATTCTCTGAACTAAATGAAAATAAACATTTTAAACTGTGAGGCTGTTTCTGAATGAGCACCCTATGCCCTACATAGTGCCCTATATAGGGCACACTCCATTCTGTAGGGGTGTGTAAATGTCAAGAAGGAAAAAAAGTAGTGCACTCAAAAAATTACCCAAAATGCATCTTGAAAAGTAGCTAGTGAGCATCCATAATTACTAGACGGGTCAATATAGACCACAATGCATTGCAGCAGGGGCTAACGTGACGTCTTGCTAACGTTACAAGCAGTGTTCTCTTAATCCGTCTTCTTATCGGTCATTGTTTTCTTATTTTGCTAATTATTACTTCAACCAGTAAGACTTACTGTCAGTAAGAAGATGCTAATGTTTAAAACTGGAACCATTTCTCTGATAGAAGATGCTGCATCCGCTGACCAGTGTCGCCAACATCAGAGCAGGTTGAAATAAACTGTCAGACCCTCATTTTATACGAAAAGATCTGAACAAAGAAATAATAAAACATGATATTTTTTATGGGAGTTTGGATTTGCTTTACAGCCAAGAACTAACTAACCCAGTGGTTCCCAAACTGTGGGTCGGGACCCACATGTGGGTCACAAGATCATTTCAGGGGGTCGCCTGATAATTGTGAAAAATATTTAACCTTTTTTTAACATGGCTGTCCAAAATAAACCATTATAAAGACACAAATGTAAATTTAACACCATTATTCTGTAACGCATTAATGCATAAATCCACATGAATCCTCCTTGTTTATGAAGACAAACTGTTTTCAAGCCTTAGAGGCTCCTGCAGGACCCGTCACTCCTGTGCACCCTATTCACAGCAATATATCCGTCAAAATGTCTCCAACTCTCATCCAGCTTTTCTGCTTAATTTTGTTCAAACGTAGAGAAAAAATAGAGAACATCCACATATGAGCTAATTCCACCGTATTCCATGTTTTACAACAGATTCCAGTTTCTGTGATTCTGTCGTTCTTCGGCGTACCGGGTGTCTGACGTGCAGCTGTGGGTCCGAGAGAATCAGAGAAGAAGACCCAGACCTTCTCTGCTTTTAAGATGCACCGGTGCAGAAAATAAAAAGGTTTTCAGCCCTTTGAAGCCCTGAACAGTGAAGTCAGACAATGCCTTTTGTCTTATGGTTGTTATTATGGCTCTGTGGGCCTTTATGACACAGCTGCTAGACAACAAAGAGGGTCAGCGACAGAGAAGGTGGAATCAAACCTGTGTCATCTGTGGAGCTGTAGTCTTCCATAATCTCATAAAAAACTTTTTTTTTTTTGTACTCCCTACGTCTTTCTTTCTTGGATTTGTGGCCGTTTCTCTCACAGTAGTTTTTAACAGCAGTACCGCCTCCAGCTGCAGCTCCAACACTTCACCAAAAACATGGACAGCTTTTACAGACTTTCTTCATTTCTCGGACAACTTTGGGGTTTCTGTTGGGCTCTTAGCCAGTGTTGATGTTTCTGGAGGAGGCTTCAGCATCACACAGACCTGAAATATGTTTGACTCAAATCTTGCTTTTATAAAAACTTTTACTCAGATACAGTTAAAAACCTCATACAGTAGATTATTTTTCCCCGCCAGCATGGTTGTGTGGTCGTTATCGTTGTCTGGCAAAAGGAAGTTTCCCGGTTCAAACCTCAGCTGGGATCTTTCTGTGTGGAGTTTCATGTTCTTGTCCAAAAAACATGGAGAAGAAATTTAGTGTCTAAATGTGAGCACGAGTGGTTGTTTGTCTCTGTGTTGGTCCCTCAGTGCCTGATCGGTCCCTCCTCCACCCTGCATTGGAATGACTGGGTGTAAAAGATGAATGGATGAATTTTTTCATGCCAGTTTTTGTGCATGTGTGTGTGTAATATATAACACGGTGTGTGAAGGCTTGTTTTTTAAAAATCTTTATATGCATTAATTTTTACTATTTAAAGCACTTTGTGTTGCCTTTTGCATTAAAAGCACTTTACAGATAAAATTTGATTTGTTGGGTCAGCATGGTTGGGCAGAACCTGTCAACAAGAAGGGAAGAGCCATTTAATTTGAATCATGTGTGTTGGATCTGGGCAACATCTAAAACCTGCAGGACCAGAGCTCATAATTTATGAAATATTTCCTTCATTTTCTCTGGAGGGCTCATGGTTAATCCGGGTCATATGACGTAGCATCTTTTTTCCTCATTGCTGAAAACCTTGCTGTGAATATACAAAGTGTGCATGCATCTTAGCTATGACGGAGAAACCTTTCATTTTGGATTCTTACAGAACATCATTTCTTTCCTTGTGACATTTTTAATGACACATTTCATCCTGCAAGTTGGGTATTGTTACAACATGTTTGGAGGGCTGGTTTAAAAAGAGCATGATTCATTTTATGCAAAGAATTATTATCATTATGTGATGAAGTTTTTATTTGGCCTTTTTGTTGTGCGTAGATGAGACGGAGTTGAAAGACTGTCTGATGGTCCTCGTTGACGACCAGCAGAAGCTCTCAGTTCAGATGGCGAAGAGCACGCTTTCCGCCAGGCGCCTCCGCCAGCGCCTGGTCATCCTGGAGCGCTACCTCATCTCTCTCAGCCACAGCATGATGGAGGAGAAGTACAAAGTCCGATGGAAGACACCCCCCAGCCCGCCTCTCCCTGCTGCTGACAATAAGAGGTAAGAATGATTGAGCTACCCGTGCATGTTAATGTTACACCAGATTCATGTTCCCTTTTGATACAAATGTGAAGATGCTCCGTTTTTCTCCGTGATTACTGATGATCAGATGCACAAAGTTGCAAGAAGCACGGTTATAAAAGACGGTGTGTAATTGAAATAGAATATTTACTCTACATTCACTGATTCATAGAGAAGTGTATAGTTTTTATTGTATGTACGGCACACTGACTGCATCTAAGTGATCTGTTAAATCCTCCTGGATACAGCTTAATGTGCATTCTGTATATCTATATAAGACAGGGCTTAAAGGATACAATAAGCTTTCTTCCCAATTTGATTCCTTAACATTTTTTGGGTGTAGATTTTATTGAAATTGTGATTCTTTAATTTTTCAATATTGTGGTGGATTTTTGTGGAGAAAACATTTTTTATTTAATTTTAATTAGGAAAAAAAAGCGGTAGCCAGACCAACATAAATAAAAATAATAATAAATATGAAATTAAATAAGAATTTTTTAACATTTTTGCATTTATTTAAAAAAAAAACATTGTAAAATAAAAAATCATGGTATTTGATTTTCTTTTTAATTAAAAAAATGTATTTTAAAATTGTGAAATAATCAAATACAGATATTTTTCGATTTTACTATTCAATTTTCCCACCCCTATCAATACCTATTTGTAAAAATGCAGCAGATTGCATCACTTTATCCAGCATCGATGCAAACATTTAAACACCGTTTGATTTCAGTCAGATAGATGAATTATTTACCCAAGTAAATGTATCTAGTGTTTGATAAATGTTCATTTTCTGTGTCCAATTTACCTCCAACATCTCCAATAACACAGCTGCTCTGCTGTGCGTTTAGTGGTGTTGAAGTAAAAAGGTCCCCCCTCAAACAGCTTCCCATTGTACCGAATACCTGAGGCTGTTTTAAACTGCTGTTGCTGGTACTGGATTAATTATCGCCATAAAAATAAACCCCCAGTACTAGCTGAAAACCAAACTTAAAGGTAGTATTGGAAACTTTTTTTTATACTCTGGAGATAAAAAAGAAAACTTCCATTATTACCGTACATGCGATGCAAAAACCACCTCAAACAAACTTCATTGCTAAATGTTTTTAGTTAAATTGATCAGATTAGCTGTTTCTGTCATCTTCCTTTATTTATAATTTCCGAACAATTTTTTTTGTCAATTTTAAGTGAAAGAAATGAGCTTTAAAACTTTAGATTGTGTACAAACTTCGGCAACAATATGACCAGTGTTAGATAGAGATGTTCCGATACCATTTTTTTCCTCCCGATACCGATTCCGATACTTGTGCTATTGGTATCGGCCGATACCAAGTACCGATACCACTATATTATAAAACAAATGTCATATTACA
>JAVQJG010045482.1:0-40662 GCA_036024015.1 Craterocephalus amniculus
ATGTGTGATTTTACAAAGATGTGAATATACAATTGTTTGTTTATGCACAACTTTGTTTGATTATGCACGGTTGTGGTTTTGTGCAGACAAATTCTAATTGACAGCTATCTGACACCATAGCTGAACCTCTGCCCATCCGTACACCTGAAAGGACCTGCTTTAATGCTTATGTCAATGCCTTTTGAAGTGAGAGGCCACAAACTCCCTGAATCTGTATGAAGTCAGCATCCCTGCACCTCCACTTCTCTCTCTCTCTTTCTCCATCTACACTACACGCATGCTCAGTATCCTAACTCGGCGGATTGGCATCAGCGGCAGCGTCGGAGATCCACCGGTCCAACATGGATCCCGTGTAAGAAAAGCGAGCGCTCCGGCCAGGAGGGGTAAGACCCGGTCCTTCACCGCCTCTTAAGTCTGTGAGAGGAAGAAGCGGAGGCCAATCGCTGTTGATAAAGTGCGATGGAGGAGAAGCGGGAGATGATGTGAGAGGCTGCACGACCGAGATGACTCACTGGTGTCCAGTGCGCGCGGTAGTTTAGCCAGGGCTGAGTTGAAATGACCGCCGTGCGCTTCTGTCTGTTCGGGCGGGATGTCTATCCTGTGAAAGCGTGTCGGATAGACGTGTCATTGCAGTCAGAAAATGTGAAATTATCTCTCCAGATTGATGTGATCCAGTTTATTCATTCTGTTGCAATTACTGAGACTGAGAGGTGCTGGACCTTACTAATGGAGCCTGCGTGTGTGAGCAGGACGAAAGTACAATGGATAGCTCTCTGTTAGGTTAGAGGAAGTTAGACAAGAAAAAGTTAAATAGGTTTGTGTATGTGTATGTGTGTGTTTCAACAAAGTGGGAGAAAAAGAAGTATGAATTAACAATCAGAACGCCTTTAGGGGAAAAAAAGAGTTTTGGCTCAAATGTGCTGAAGCTGAAGGGGGTAAATGTTTCCGCAGATATAATCTGGAGAAGCTGAAAAATTCTCTTTTCACCACATTTGCGCCTCACAATAAACTGAAAAACAGCCTGTGTTATTGGATAAATATATTAGTGTGTGACACTGCATATTAAAATTAAAAAGAAAAACACTGAACAAAAACAACAAGCCATTTCACACACCCAGTTCAAGAGTGAAAGTTAGTTAGCAATAAGTAATAATAATCTTGTTAAAAAATAGTTGGTAAACTAATAAAGTTGTATGGTTAAAGAGACCAATAAATTACCTTAAAGGTGCCAAAGGTCAACACACAAGTAGTCAACATTAAATCTGTGAGGAAAAGAGAAAACTTACCGTAGCTAGCTTGTTTGAGCTAAGTTGTATTAAAACTGGGGGTGTAACGATTCATTTTAATGACAAATCGATTCATATCACGGTTTGTGGTTACGATGCGATTCATGAACGATACTAGTTCATTTAGAACAATACAATCCGAAACGATTCAGTGACTTGAAATCGATTCAGAATATATATCGACAACTATCATCAAAATTCAACCGGTGTGATTGTCATAAATACCTGGATGCTGGACAGTGAAAGGAAGTTTCTTAGTAAGAAGAATCTTAGTTTCTTGCAAGATAATCAAGTATAAATTAAAAATATGGGTATAAACAAAAGAAGAAACAATAACTTATAGCAAATCCATTCACAACTTTTTTTGTTTTTATTTAGTTCTCCTCTCGAAGTTGAATCAACAGGGGCTAAACCTTTTGTGGCATTATTTTCAATAATTCTACATTTTTTTAATGAAAGTACAGTTAGTGCAAACAATATTTTAACACCCTGCTACTCAACAATTGCTACTACTTTCTCAACAAAAAAAGTGTAAAAATAAAATCTTCCGTGCTTCAATCCAAAGTATTTCTCAATATCGATTTGAATCGATACAATACCTTTTATAACGATAATAGATGGGTAAATATCGATTTTACTACAAACTAGCCAAGCACATATCGATCTGTTGAATCATAGGAATATAAAATCGATATATCGATACATGGGTTAATTGTTACACCCCTAATTAAAACATTAAAATTTAGTAAGTCTCAGGCTGATAAATAATGAAGTTACATATTTTTATTCCTTTTGGACAGCAAGGATTTTTTTAAAAATCAATAGCGTCAAAATATTTTTCCTGTTATTTTTCTTGTTATCAATTCAACATGTAGAACATTTATTCCCTCCCTGAACTCACCATTTGATGCTGTTGAACAGCCTGTAAAAACTAACTTTAGTAAATTTAGTGGTCAGATTAAGTATACAGTATATCGATAGCCTATAGTGGAGTATTAGTGTCACAAGACAAATATTAATTGAAGTCTGTCAATTAATGAGGTTATTAGACTGACTGAAAACTACTTTCTAATGTATAAAGTATGTAGAAAGTGGTTTTGTACGTTTCCCTGTAATTTAGAAGAGACATCAGTTATCAAAGCTCATCAAATCTGTTGTGTTTTCGTACTGTATTCACACATTCTTAGTAGTTGTATTTCCTGCCTGTTAACAGAGATATTGCTTCCTGATGTTGAGTACTGCTGTCATTGTTCATTCACATCAAGACTGCAGCTTACCAGTCAGTCAGGTTAGAAGAAAAAAAGTCAATTGAAGCCAAAGAATGGAGGAAATCAACAAACAGAAGAGACATGATCATTGTGCACACACTTTCCTACGTGTGACTCATCCGTTGGCGCTGATAGAGCCCCTTTGGGGCCACAACAGCCGTCAGCTGTTCACATGTAGCACACTGACGACACAGGCCAGTAGTCATCACGAGTCTTAGGGATGGAAATCCATATTCAGCAGATAAATTATGCTTTTGTTCACAGCCAAGCATATCATGTGTACAGATTTGAATATGGGAAAAATATCTGTCAACATGATAACTTCTCTATCTTTACTTTAGGTGTAAGAGGTGTGCGATGGCGCTGTGCTCTGAGGCCTGTGCTTCTGGCTCAGGAGGAGAATCTTCTTGCAGTGAGGTAAGCTTTGATGCTCCAGGTTGGAGACGATCATTAGGAAAGTACAAAGTTGTATTATCTTAAGGAATATTCCAAATTTAAACATGTAAATGCAATTGGCAAATATTTCAATCGTGTCCAGGGCTACTTAAAGGAAAGCTGGCTTGTACAAGCTCCTTTCATTGACATTAAGTTGCTGAACTGGCTGTGATGACGACAGATGAATGTTTCTGTCAATCATACAGTACATGTTTTTTTGCACCTGTCACTTTCCATGTTTTTAAGCACTTCGAAAGCACAAAAGTCCATTTAACAATGGTGCAGTTTGGCTCTCTTTGAAGAGTTTTAAAGGGATTTGAACCAAAGTGATTTTGAAATAAATGGCCTACACTTCCATTGCTCCTCTTAGCTTCATAGTTTATGATGTGTTTTTCATTCATACAGGTACAGCACTTCTTATATGTGTACTCTGCCTTGGCAATGCTTTTAGATCCACAATCACACACTTTGAGCACATCTGCAGCAATGTGGGCTGAAGGACACCTTGACACATGAAGAGGCTTGATGTTGAACTGCTATTTAAATAGCAGCCACTTGAGTCTGGGCTGTCCACCGCATTTCCCTCTGATGTTTCTACTCTCTCCTCACCATTTAAGAGGAAACTTTGACTATATTTGGACAATCATGAGACAGCTTAGTTTAACCCTGGTGATGAGCTTTTGCCAATTTGTCCTGTATCAGCATGAGAAGACCTACAGGTTAAAATAAATCTGCTAGGCTCAGGGGTTCGCAGTGCAATAATACAATCTGTAATTTTATAACAGAGCATCCTTTAGTTAGAATCCAACCCGGATGTGACAGTACGGTAGTGCGTCAGGTTTTATTTTGACCTGGTGTAAGTGGCTGTTTTTTTTTGGTGAAACTTCTCAGATACTTTACAGTCATGCATGTAAGACCTTTGACAATTGTTTTGAAGCCTGTTTCGCCTGGCTTTTCCGTTTTTAGAAAGAAACTCTACATTCATCTTGAAACATTTATCTTTCATTGGTTTATTCAGATTAAGTTAACACTGAAATTAAGTTTTTCTTTTTAAAGGGTGACATTAGCTGTGTGCGTGTTTTTATGTCTGAATATAGTTACTTAAATGCTTTGTCTGTCATTGATGTTGAAGTTTTTTATCCAGTTGGTTACCTGGTTAGATTAAATGTATCTATGTATATAGATAGTATAGGCATAGAAAACACATTACATCATCACAAACTGCTCAGCTCACAAAGCTTTTCTTTACACTTTTAATGTTACTTTCTGTCACCTCAACTAGAAATGTTGTGTCACTTAAAGATGATCTATCTACCTAATCTCCATTTACATTATGTGCCCTCAAAAGCAGATTTTAGTATAAAGAATTTATTTAACGTGTCAGTTTCCATTTCACACAGCAGATTTCCTTGTGGTTATAACTTTCAAACCTGAAGGAGAGAGAGGGAGATTTTTGTCTTCTCACATTTGCTCACATCCTTTCAGGGTTCCAGCTGCCTTCAGTTTGGGGTTCGATCCTATCTGCACCACTTTTACGAGGAGTGCTCCTCCTCCTCCATGTGGGAGAGAGACCCAGAGAACCGAGGGTTCGTCCAGAACCAGAGATCAGCCCTGTGGTGGAACTCGGCTGTCTGGAAGGTAAAGCTACAGACCACCACACATGATGACTTTCAAAGGAGAGTTTTAAGATTCGACACATGTGCTGATAAACTTTGCTTAGAGCTTAGAAACACCCAAACTTAGGGTTTTTTATACCTTGCTTCACTTGACTTGGATCCCATCAATAACTTGCCCAAAAAATGCATAAATCCTTCAAACTGAATTAGTTCTATTATCATCCTTAAAACCATTCATTTGTCCAGTTTTTCACTAAATACATGAAAATTTCAATTATGAATAGTCTTTTCCATTTATTATCTACATTTTCTAGGTAGGGATGCAAATGATCAACTAATTCACTAATTGATAGTTGTTTTGTCGTAACGATGGATGATCGATTAATTGCTAATCGTCAATTTTTCTGAGAAGCTGAATTTCACTCTGAATCAACCGGTTCCTTTCCACGAAAATGCAAATCACTTTCCTTTATAAAAGACTTATTCTTAACAGCAGAAACAACACACTCACAGATGGAACAATGCAAACAAAGATAATATTATTATCCTGCATGCACGTCAAGGACTTCTTGCATCAAGCGCCCACATATGGGCTGAGAAATAATTACAGGCTCAAAACGATTAATTGCAATTGACTTATTTTAATCAAGTTATTTCTTATCAAGTATTAATTGATAATCAATTAATTGTTGCATCCCTAGTTTGAGGATATTTTTATATGTTTTTTTTCTCCATTGACATTCAACAGTGATTTGCAACTGTTTTATTTACCTGCAGACGAACCGTGACACGTGTGTGGCACATGATATCTCTTGTTCATCTGTGAGCTTCACCGGTATAATAACTCTGGAAGAATTGTGCTTACAGCGCACTTTAAACTGCCTCTGTGTGATGAACTACAGGCAGCGGTGTCCTGGTATTTCTAAAGGTTTGGGGGATTAGACTGAAACCCCCTGCGTCTTTTGCTATTTAGACTTTTCTGCAATACAAACAACAATATGACCTTTCCAAAACTCGAAGCAAAGAGCATCGTGCAGATAGGACCAGCTTTACTAAAAAAAAAAACCATTAAACCCGCGCTGATGTCCGCTTCAGCATCTTTGGTTTCTCTGTTCCTCCAGGTGTCCTTGGCTCTGGGCTTCCTGATTCTGACTGCAGGTGTTGTGTCCATGTCTGTTGGCTACTCCACCCCCCACAAAATCGAGGGGTTCGGAGAGGGAGACATGTTCTTCGTGGACTCCCAGGCCATCAGCTTTAACAGGGGGCTGCACATCAGCACGGCGGCCGGGATAGGGCTCTCCTGCCTAGGCTCTGCCCTGGTGGTGATGGGAGTTATCGTTTGGATCCTTCCCAGGGCCAAACAGAAAGAGAAGCTGTTTCACGGATCGGGAGAAGAGAGAGGAAAGCCGGGGTCAAAGTGGAGGAGATTTAGGGATTTGGGGGATGTGGTCACCAAGCCGCCAGGTACAGACGCTGCAAAGATGCCATTTACTTTGTCGAAAGTGAAAAATGTGCAGCCTCCCTCAGAAAAAAATTAGCAGAGGCTTTTGTTCTGGTCGTGTGGCCTCGTTTACATCGTCTCCCCGTTGTTTCTGATGTGTTTTTCCCTTCATGCTTGAAAATGTATATTATTCTATGAAGACAGAGGAGATCAAATATTACTTTCAAGGGATCTTGATTAAAAGGCATACACAAGGCCCCAGATGAAGGCTGAGAAACCTGTTCTACAGCGAGTAGAGCAGCACAAAGACATCGTTGTTGACCATAAACTGTGTTTGTTCATTGCACAAGTTTTAAGCTGAAATTAATACAGCTGCTAATTCTTCAAAATGCAGATTTCTAGTGACCGATAATGAAAAATGAGGTTTTCTTTGTTTGTAATTGTGTTGTTTTTAAGGTTTTTAGTTATTTTTTCATAATCACAATATTATCGGCTTTCCAAACTGTAACAAAGAAGTGGCGACAAACAGAGCAGGTTTCAGATAAAAACAATCTACATTTACACATATCCACACTAATGCTCAACACATGTACAGTCACACACACTCACTTATCCTCACCCACACAAATTTGTGCTCCATTGACAGTGTCACCTATTTTCTCCCTGCTGTAATCTGGCTCTGTAATTGCCTGCAATCTGTGTATCCAGGCAACAGTTGGGCTTCAAGTGCTCTATTTTGAACTCTGAACAAAGACCCAATCCCGATTGGTCGCTCTCTTCCCCTCTCTATATTATCGCACCTATCAGATTTTTTGTTTACAGGCATATCCAGCAGCAACAAGTAAGTGCTGAAGTGCTGATGTGAGAGGAAATTGCACTGGCACCTCAGAGGCCACTGGTCCAATTTGGTTCGACTATTTACTTTAATAGGCGTTATAATTCAAAGAGTACAAAGGTTTAAAGAAAAAAAAAAAAACACTGAAAAAACCTGTAAATGAAAGAACAACCATCATGTCCAGATACATTGGCACTGATTCCTCTGTTTGTTACTGTTGGTGTTTGCTTGTTTTACTGTGGTTTGTTCAAACTGATGGAGTATATTGGGTTAATGTTGCCGGTACGAAGCAAATGACTAAATAAATTTGTGATCTGCATATTTACATTTTTCAGTGTTTGGGTTTATTCAATGAAAAAAATTACTGTTGTCTGAAAAGACGGACACGTCCCTTTTTTTAATCCAAAGGCTTTACATACGAGGATAGCATTTAGGAAACATTTAACTTTCCAGCTTTGAAACGGTTTCTGATGGAACAGTGACATTTATGTACATTCCTGGAACCCTTGTTGTCCAGCAGTATCCTGAGGCTGACAAATCATATTTCACTACAATCTTTTTTATTCCCAGAGCTTCACTACACAGCAGCATTTCACGTTATAGAACCACATCACACACTGGTGATGCTGAGTCAGCAAATAAACCCTAAAGGATGTTATTGAAGAAAGCAAGGAAAAGAAAGAGAGAGATAGAGCAAGAGATAAAACACAGAATTGAAAATCTTGGACCGAATTTTACTGGCTAGAGAGTTTTACTGCATCTAAAACAGGGGGTGTCCTACATACAGCCCGAGGGCCAAAACCAGCCTGCCAAATGGTCCAATCTGGTCCGCTGGATGAATTTGGTAAAAGTTACTCTGATCATAATGCGAAATAGCAGATTTTTTACTTTCACATACTTGGCATTGAAGGTTTTGCTCCCTGTTCTAGATCCACTGTGCTCTGTAGGTGGTAATATTGGTGTAATTTAGGAAGAAAATACTTAAATGAAAAGATCATAAATGATAATTTGAGACAAAAATTAAAATATAGAAGATTTTATATAAATTAAATTGTATAAATATTCTTTCAAATTTAAGAATTAGAACATTTTATGTATTTTACATGTTGACAGATTCATGTTTAAAAATTCACACATTGTGCTTTTTTAGATGTATAGGCTACCATAAAAATATAAAACACAAAAAATATTAATTATCTAAAGGAATAAAATTCAAAATATGTACAGTAACTGAGACTAGATATTGTTACATTTTCACTTATATTCCTCCAGAAAATCCAGGTTGTTCATCAAGTCTTCCTAAATTTTAGTCCATTAAATATAAACATCTTGATAATATATTTGCATTTTTGGACTTAAATATGGAGTATTATGATTTTATATCTAGATGATAATGCTAGAAATGTCCTTTTACTCGTTCAGAAAACCAGAGATTGAATTGCGCTTAATTTGGCCCAAAACCCCATATATTTTACTTCATATTCTGTTGGTACTGTGTTTGAAACTAACACGAAGCTAATGTTGTTCTATCCACAATTATGTTCCACCCGCATCCTCGAGTTTTTAATAAAGTTAAATTTCCATCAGTGGACCAGTGGAGTTCAGCTTCCACATAGACTCAGGCAGCAATTATTTCCATCCTACTTCCCTCTCTTCAGCAGCTGCAGTGTCACTTTCTTAACGAAATACCTCTTTGGTTTGCTCAAAAGCTTCAACAAGAACCTCTGCTCCAATCAGGTTAATTAATAAGCTTTTGATCAGTGGTTGTCATGGTGAATCCAGGTATGGGGGCCACATTGATGATGGGTTTTTATTGTGGTTCCAAGCTCTGGGTAAAGTTACTAAGAGGCGACAAAACCAACTCATAGCATTTGATCTGGAGCCGAAAACTCAGAGTAAGTTGAACCAGTGTTTCTTTTTAAACTCAGAGTTAGTGTAACATCCTTTCTGGAAGAGGCTGCTTTTCTCAACACCAGTTTTACATAAAGCAGTACTCCTAACATCCCTGTTGTGTCACTGTCTGAACAGAAAGTCACACTAAGTCAGACAGTATGGGCTTTATGCACAACTCCACTACTTCCTGAATTTAAGCCAGCTGCTTTGTTTCCTGTTTTTCATTACTGGACGAACTGATTAGTCCAGGTGTGTCTGACCTCAGTAAATAGTCAGACACACCTAGATGAATCAGTTCGCCCAGTAATTAAAGACAGGACACAAAGCAGCTGGCTTTAGTTCAGGAAGTAGTTGAGTTGTGCATAAAGCCCATTCTGCATTTCAACACCAATAACAACAATCTCTCTGTTTGCAACACCTCGTTACGGCACAGCTTTGTTTACTCTGCCTCTTTCCCTGCGGTTCTGCCAATCACACGCAGGATGGCTGGCTGGGATTCTAGTTGGGCTTGAAGTGTCACGTGAAAAGTGGAATAATCTTTTTATGTGACAAAGTTCTACCAACAGTTTTGAGAGAAAAAATATGAAGTGCTGTATAAAAGCAGAATAGTGCTGCATTTATAGCTCTGAGAGAACTCTGCATATAGCACAATCGCCTGAAATCAACTTTTACTCACATACAAAAGCAACATCTCACATCTAAAGTACTTTGACTGCTTGTGGTATCATTTGCAGCAGTTGTATTAGAAAACATTGTGGCTCAGGTTTAATGGGTCTTTACTCAGAACAGAACAGAGCCTCAGCGATGTGAAAGCAGTGTAGCTTACCACAGCTTCTACTATCATCATCATCCACGGCAGCTGATAAAGGTCCTGCTGGAGTAAACATGTCAATCAACTTTGAGCTTAGAGCATTTTTGTTTGTTTGGGATTTTTTGTTTGTTTGTTTTTTGCAGTTTCTTTACACCTCCTTCTGCATCTGTTAGCACAGAACTAAGGAGAGTTTAAAGTATCTGATTGGTTCAACCTGGTGTCAGCTGAGAAAAAAAAATCAATGATCACTAAAGAAAAACTGATCATAAAAGAAAAAGTATCAAGAATTCAGCTAAACCAAGGAAACCTATTAGCTGAAAAACACAGAAGCAGTTGAAAGTTGAGTGTATATAGCACATAAAAGTTAATATTATAGATCAAATTTGAAATGTGTTTGTACACTCTGTAATCTATGTGAAGTAGAAACTGTATATTGATGTGAAGTAGCTGTTACTGAATGTGTTTGTGAGCTGTATGTCTGTATGAGTACACAGTGTGACTTTGGTAAGATGAGTCACAGCTGTGTGACTCATCTCATCTTGTCTCCCAAGTCCCACACCAACAGGAGAGACAACTAATGATCGCCAGTCGAGACAGAACAGAGCCACACACTGTACACGATGCACATTTATCTCAGGTCACGGCTTATTCTCAAGCGCTTGTTTTGCAGCTCATTTGTCTTCACGCATTTGCTTTTTATGTCTGCTCCACTTCTTTTTAAGGAGTTTTTTTGCTGGATTAACTTACTAATACAACTTTTTAACAATCTGAATGGTATATATTATAATGCAGGGTCCCAGGATTAGTCTAGTGCATGAATCTTGTACATTACAAATGATAGATAAGAACAGTTATTTAAAAAAAATCCTTAATAGTATACTGTAAGTAGAAGCAAGGCAGACCATGCTTCATGTGTATTAAATTTGATGTATTTAATTCCTTTTTCTTGTGATACAATAATTAGCAGGTATGCTAGCACACGGTCCAACTTCTCGACCATCAGAGAACCCGCTTTCTGCCCCAGTTGTTAACATATTTCTTTCACTTTCAGAGTATGTTTGCATGGCTAATTTGAGCACGCTAGGTCTATCATCAAGTGTATATGTGTGCATAATGAGATAGAAAAATGAAAGCGGTGCCAGCGTTTCCTGCAAAGATTGAAGCTGATATGCTCCACTGGCTGCAAAGCTTGGGTGGTGAGTCACACTGTTGTGGGAGATGGCGTTGAGGATTGGGCTGCAGCCTGCTCAGATGATTGGCAGGACCCCCTGTCCCCCCGTCCAAGTATGTGTTTGTGTGTGTCAGGTTAATCCACATATATAACGTTACATCTGCGATTTTGATTTTATTAATCAATGCAAAGTCCTGAGGCCAACTAATATATCTGCTGGTTTTTCGTCAGCGACATGTTTGATTGTTTGATGCTCTGAGCATATGTGAGCTTGGACTGTTGCCCTCATGAGAATTGGCCAAGCATGGGTTGTGGCTGGGCTTTTAGCTGTTAAAGGGTAACCGCTGTTTCTTTGGAAAGTTGTTGGCTGGGACTTGTTTATTTGAATTTGAGACATCCTTTTTCTGAAGAGTTGGATGGCATTAGTGGCAGGCCGTTCGCAGGCATACCTGCAAACCCGTAGCTTGTTTTTTTAATCCTCATATGGCATTCACGTATATCTTAAAAGCTTTGATAATAACAAGTGACAGAGCAGCTATCCATCATGCGATAGACTGGCGACCTGCCCATGGAACACCTTTCTTATTTCATTAACTAGGCCCTACTGTAGCTCTCCTGCAACCATGAATTGGGATGAGTTGTATAGAAAATCTATTCATGGATAGATACGAGTTCTCTCTCCAGGAGATGCCTTTTTTAAAAATAAAAAAAAAGTTAATTTATTTTAAAATTCTCCATCATTAGGGGGATCTCCTTTTGTTTTTTGGGTGCCAGATATCCGGCGGCAAGAAGTCAGATGTTAGCACAACCATGGTTTTTAGCTGGCTAACGTGCCTTAGCTTTTTAGCGTGCCCTAGCTTTAGCTCGCCTACCTCCATTAGCTGGTCATAACATAAACCTTATGTGCACATTACATTTGTTATGTAATATTTAATTAGTCTGCTGTAGAAAGGCAGTATTAAACATGCACGAGTCAAAATACTCACTATGTTAAAAAAGTAAAAATGTACATGCCTTACTCTGTTTTCTGTGAACCCCAATAATTGGCACCACCAGATGTGTGCCTGAAAAGCTAATGGTTGTTCAGGGGAAATTTAGGCACTGGGCAAATTTCTGGAAAAATTTGTGCTGTAATGAGTAAAAGTATATTTATGCTCCGTTTCGTATGTAGCCAAACAGGGACGTCCATTTCCAACTTCATCATGCATCGCTATCCTTATTCTTTCATCTGTCTTCAACGTTGGCATGGTTGACCTCCAGTAGTGGGCAGTGCTCAGTTCAGCGACACTGGTTGGTGTCATTAATCATCAATCTATGAAGTTGTTTCCAGCATACCCTTTTTTCAAAAGCTTAGGCAATTTCTACAGTTTTTGTCAGCATTTTCATTCTTCCCTTGTATTTTTTTTTCCTTTCCATTCCTCTTCCTCTTCTCTTGTTTCTGCTCAGCAGGCTACTGTTTCAGGCAGCATTACTCCATTTTCTGCATTAGCTGAGGGAAGGCTAGGCTCCCTGAAACTGACTAAATTACAAGTGGAACTGATGCAGGGGAAGGACACAACTGGCCGGCCATCTGCGTATCCGTCTTCTGCGTTGAGCATAAATGGGCCTTAACATGAGCTAATGAGCTATTAGCTAGTAGGTCGCTAATGTTACCTTCACCTCTTTCACTCATTGAGTTTAAATGATGATACATTTTCTTGGTGAATGTTATTAGTAGGTTACAAACCAAAGCACGGGACACATTATCTCATAATTTCTGACCGAAATATTAGCCTAATGTGAGTAATAATGAATGTTTTCTGATGTCAGCATACGCTGCTTGATGTGTGTCAATGCTCTGAGGGAACTCACTTTTTCAAAAAGCAGAGCGGGTCAGTCTGTTATGGGATCATGTGACCTGCACTGCTTTGCTTTGGCTCCCATCTATAAACACAGAGGCCTCTGCTTTGTGCTACTTTGTCGTCCTCTTCCATCAGAGGATATGGCTGATTGAAGAAGTCTATCTGAGAGGAGGCCAGAAAGAAAAAGCTGGAAAAGGGATCAGTTTTGTGCTCATAATGGCCAAAGGTTACACAGTATCTCTTTAAAAGGATCATGGTGTCTGCATGAATATTTATCACACTAGACATTTAGCCAAAAACTATGATTGTTGTGAAAAAGCTAAAGAAAACTACACCAGCAATACATCCAATAATTCTTGAGATGATTCCGCTTGACCAATATGGTAAATTAACTTCCTTTTTTCAAAGCAATGCAACTTTTCTGCCATTTAGTAAGACAAAGTGACACAACAGAAATGTTTTACTAGGACTTTTTTTTCACAGTCTGGCAAACCATCATCCCATAATTATACCGTTCAATTAGACAAAAAGGATCATATGATATAAATGATTTTTAAGTCCATCAAAATGGTCATAAATTTGATATTGGTTGACTATTAATGTTTATCAGTCATTGTAATTTTTCTCAATTTTCCACCATTTGTTCAAACTGACATAAATGCAGAGAGCATGGTAAACTGCCGTGTTTGGTAAAACAGGAAGGCATTGTCTACCATTTTCACTTATGCAGCACTGAACTCCATACACACAACTGAGCAAGGAAAGACGAGAGAGAAACAGGAACGTAGCAACAAGCACAATCTCACTATCACTTTCATTTGCCATTACATGCCTTCAGGCGAAAATTAACATTTTCCTTTAAAGGAACCTAATATCCACATAGCTCCATTACAATTGTAGCAACAGCAGGCAATCAGACTGCCGATGAACTCATCAGAATTCTACTGAAGAAACGGTTATGGTTGACCACACAGATGTCTCACACATCATGAGATGAAAAGATGTTATTTCCCTCTGCAGCCACAACTCAATCTAAGCATTTGCAATGGCCAAATTCTTATCAGAGAAGTCCAATATACGATCAATCACCATGAAACACTCAGCTCCAGCCCACTGTATGCTTGCAGGAAGCAGACAGTATGGAGACGGTCTTGGTACTTTCTGAATCCAGCACCATTTTTCTGTCTCTCTGGGCTTCCAGTATGCATTAACTGAATTAGACCAAATTGCTCCTCAGATGCCTGCAAGATGAAGTTACGCATCCAAGTAACCAATCGACCTCAACTGAGCTGATGTTCCAGGCTCTAAAGATGAAAAAGATCTTTTTGGCAGACCACCATCCAGATTCATCAGCCTGACCTCCCACATCAAAGAAAGAGTCTGTAAAGGGGATGGAGGATTTTTTTTTTTTTAAAAGGAAAATGTATATTTATATCATCTTCCAATCATACTCTTAGTTAATAAGATATTAAGTGGAAACTTCTTGAAAATCATCATCAATAAGTGGTTTATATGCCATTTATGTGTTACCTCTTTGGATTACTTCTTTTGGAGCATATAGGTGCTAAACTACACTGCATGAGAAAAGAAAGAATGTTACACGTATGTGTCTCATTATTGAACATGGCAATGATAGATTGACTTGCAATATACAGTATGATTGTTCTGATCTATGATTTCTTTTGTGATATGATCAATTTTCAATATAAATTTTAAATTTCATTTTGTGCAACCTCAATGCTAACCACATTGGGACTTGCAATGCTAATTATAGGTGAAAGTTGATATGCAGCTTAAAGGTAGGACATGTTTTCCAGGAGCTATGTATAACATGTTTTTGTTTTCAAGTCATGTCAATTTTATCTATAAAGCTCATCTAAAAACCAGCAACATAAAATATCAGATAAATCTTTATCTCAATGACTCAGTCTTGTGTTTTAACACGACCAATAACACTATTGGTTTCTTAGATGTTGCAGATCTAAGCATGAATCCGTCCTGCCATAATTGTTACAATTGGTTGTACATTTGTACAACACTTGTAGCATGTAATAGCAACTCTTCATTTTTCCTGCTGTAATGAATCCAGCAGATTGTACTTTCTGCTATTATGTGTAACCATGGTAATGAAGAAACAGGAAGTATAGTGTCCCCATGTGCAAACAAACAGGTACAAACATTAATTTGTTTGTTGAGCAAATGTGTTAGATATAATGGCATGTATGGTTAGTTTTGCATAGAGACCTTTTTATTAATTTGTATCGTGTTTCTTGTATTGCCTTTGATATTTGTATTGGTTCACATGTATTACTATCCATTGTTGTGCTGATTTTCTTGGTGGGGTTTCTTTGTGTTGTTGTTCCACCGTGCCCTTGAACCGAGCCAAATGTCTTCCAAAGGGGACTAATGACATCTTAAAATCACCACTGGGTACAACTAAGATATATGCAAAACACCATCTCTGAAAGAACTACACATCCAACCTTAAAGCAGGTGGGCTACAGCAGCTGAGGACCACACTGAGCTAAGAAATTACAGACTCACCAAAACTGGACAGTAGAAGATGGACAAATTCTGCCTCATCTGATGAGTCTCCATTTTAGCTGCAACATTTAGATGGTAGGATCTTGAGAGTATGTATTTAAAGAAATCAAGTTTTCTTTATTAATGTGATCTAATCTAATCATAATTTGGTGTAAACAACATGAAAGCATGGATCCGTCCTGGCGTTTATCAGTGGTTTAGGCTGCAGATAAAAGGGGTTTAACAGCACATTTTGAGCTTCTTACCAAGTGACCATTGTTAAACAACCTGGCCTACCAGAGTATTGTTGCTGACCACGTCCATCCCTTTATGGCTACTGTGTACCATCTACTCATAGCTACTTCCAGCAAGATAATGCACCATGTCACAACGCTTATATCATCTTTAGCTGGTTTGTTGAACATAACACCATGTTTGCTGTACTCCAATGACCTCCACAGTCTCCACAGATCTCAATCCAATAAAGCACCTTTAGGATATGGTGGAATAGTAGATTCTCATCCTGGATGTGCAGCAACTGTGTAATGCTGTCATGTTAATATGGAGTATAATCACTGAGGAATGTTTCCAACACCTTGTTGAGTCAAAGGCACAAAGAATTTGCAAGGGTTCAGGCAAGGGGAGGGGCCCAACTGGGATGGCAGTGGCAAATGATGGAGCAGGTCATCCAGTAACTAACAAGTTCATCCAAGTCAGCCCTTTCATTTCACCCTCCTTTCCTCCAGTTGGAGTATCACAGTTGTATGAATGTTTGTTGGTGGTCACAGACTGGCTGCCATGTTTCCATTAGTCTGCCCCAAGCCTGATGTGGCTACACATGTAACTTATAGTAAATCTAATCCAATAAATTTGAACTAAGAAAGTACTAGCTGCAGTATATGTTCACAATCAAATGGCTGGTGAGTATGTACACACACAGTTCTTAAAGCCATATATTATTATTTGCAACCTGCTTGTATTTTTTCTGGTTTCTTGTGATGCATTGTAACACCAGATAGCTTTATGGGATCATAAAGGGTTTCATTACAGGTATTACAACAGACTCACCTCCATTATCACTGTGTGCACTGATTGAAAACAATGATGTCTGGAAAAAGTAAATGGTTTCCCTGAATGTCATGTAAAAACAGAATAGAAAGGCACTGTGATAAGCGGTGATTGCAGGTGTGAAAACATGTGCTCAGCATCAAACCTGTGAACATGCCACCTGTGCATAAATTATCAGTGTATGTACACACCGCATGGTCACAGCACTGCAATTTAAAAAAGAGATCACACATACAAAGGAACAACGTAGCTCCAAATGAGTAGAGATGGCAAACTTAGGGGTGCTGAAAATGAAAAATGAGCAGCTCAAGGACTAGAAGCCTTATAATTCTCTGGTTCTTATAACAACACCCCTCAAACAACTCACTGCTCATCTGGTGGCTGTTGCCATAGGTCACTCATGCAAAAAGCAGGAAATAAATGGCTGAAGGAGAAACAATCTCGAGACACACAGGTGGAGGCAGGTAAAAGGAAGGAGGGGTGTAAATTAAAACACTTCATCACCAAATCACTTCAGGGATACATTCAGCCTTAGATACTGGTGATTTTTCACAATTTTAGACAATTTGCATTGGGTTTTAATTTCACTTACCTCTTCCTAAACCTAACCTTCCATGCAGTTTAATGTGCCACGCTGATCTATCTTAAGTATTTATGAGAGGAAAGCGATAATAGGCAGCAAAATTCAAGGCTGCAGGTGTGCAAAGATAGTGCTTAATAAAACGGTAATTAGCATTTTGGAGAAACTACTTCATTGCAAGAAAAATGTGTTGTGTAAGTGGAAATGGGTAATAAACACCTTGTTCTGTGGCTCTAAATTATTCTTTATGTAGATCTACATGCCAGAACAGTGTGTCTGAATGAGCAGTAAAAGCTACACTTATTCATTTATTTTAAAGAAGGATGTCCCGCACGCACGGTTACCCCACTTAGAGAAAAAAGAAGGTACCTGTGTCGTCTCTGATAAGAATAATAAATGACTAATAAGGATTTCTGTTTGAAGGGTTTGACAGGGTTTCCTCTCTTACACAATATTTAAAGATCAGCCTCTCTCACTCTCTCTCTCTCCTAAGTTCCACCCTGCTACTTAAAAGCCCACTGACAGAGGAGCCCAAGCAGGCAGCTAAGCCAATCAAAAGTTTGCTCCGTGTAAAAGTTATTTCTCCGTCTCCTTTGTCTGAATCCCATCAGGAGATTTACCACACTCAAACACCTCTGCATATTTGCAGTCACCATTGGTTTGTTGAGCATTAAAAATGTTAATTGGAATTTTTAAAAAGGAAAGAAAATATCGCATTACCATCCCACCTCCTCCAGTCACAGGCTGTCAAAATGCAATATTCCAAATTAGATTGTATTTGGATAATCTTTTGAACTGTAATAGGTTTCCAGCCAGCAGGCATATTACTATTGGCACATCATTATTAAACAAAAGTGACACCGAACCATCACTTTGCAGGCGGTGCCAGATAAACGTTCGACACCGTGCAAATAATATTAGTTCTGCTTCCAGAGTCACTGTCTTATCTCTGGGATGCTATATTGGGTTCATATCCCTGTCGGCTGGCGAAGGCCTTCTGACGGAAGTGTCTAAATTTATGAGTAGCCAATATGTGTGAGGTGAATCGCCTGCTGTGTGTGTACTATGGAACATGTGACTCGCACATTAACGCTTTTATATGTAAATGCCGGATGCTGTATGTGTGTGTGTGTGGGTGGGTGAGATGAATGTGTGCCTGCTTGCAGGTTGTGTGAGCAAAACTGGATACATTCATATGTAAATAGGCAGTGTATGTGTGGCTGTATATGCAGACGCGACCCATATCATGGCATAATGAGATCCGCCACTGCTGGTTACCCTCAGACAGTGGTAATTATGGCTGCAGTGAAAAGGAGTGACGCTGAAGGCAGAATGGATGCTTTCAGGTTCGCACATTGAGCCGCACACGGGCCTCAGCCTCGCTGACAGCCGGCTGCAGGCAAAATGACGCCCTGTCCATTTTACAGCGGGATGGAAATTTGACTCCGTTAACTGGAATTGATAAATTAGACCTGCACTCACTTTCCGATCAGCATCCCCTGTGCCTTTGTTCAATGTGGGAGATGGAAAACGTTCACAGGGATGTCATGTCTGTAAAAACTGGATAACAAAACTTTGATAGGAGACAGCATAGTGCGAAGAGTTACCAATAAAAACAAACAGTATGAAAAATATAGTTTTCTTTTCAGTCATATGATGAAACTAATTTGATGTGATTCTTGATGTCAAGTAAAGTGGTATAGAGATGTGTTAAATGGAGACAAAACAAAAAATAAGTCTTTTAAGGGAAAAAAACGGTGTGTCTTAGTAGCTACAATGTTAAAATTCTAATGGATTATCTTTGCTTATAACGTTATTATGCAAAAAAAAGTACACCCTCTTCTTTTGCTTAAGGACATAATGGAATTTGATGAGACCAGGCCAACATTTTATGAAATGTTGCACAGTCTCATTATTTACCAAAAACTGAGCCAAAAATTTGGAAAAGCGCTTGAATAATTAAGTACGCCCGTAACTGTTTCAGTAGGTAGTTAAGAGGGAAAGACGGTAGATGCCAGGTGCCCCAAATCAAAAGCATTTAATCATCTAATCATCACCCATGTGAGCACTCAGGCATGTATAAATACAGTGCCAA
Organism: Craterocephalus amniculus; assembly: GCA_036024015.1. Taxonomy (NCBI): domain Eukaryota; kingdom Metazoa; phylum Chordata; class Actinopteri; order Atheriniformes; family Atherinidae; genus Craterocephalus; species Craterocephalus amniculus. Next base: position 18,864 of record JAVQJG010045482.1, read on the forward strand.
GGAGGAAAGACATCAGCAGTGATCTCAGAGAAGCAAGGTTCATAAGGCCATATCTAATATGTAAAGTCCATTTTTTACAGAGAGGGAGGGTCTCGGAAAAGATTCATCACAGAAATGAATCGTACCAGGGGTGGATGTGGAGTTGGACCATGTAAGGGAAAACATGAGAGCTACATCTCAGACTCTACAGGCTTGAGTCAGCATGTTGAACATTCATGACAGAACATTTGGGAAATTATGGAAATATGGAATTATTCCAAAACATGCATGTTAGGTTTTCTAAGCTGTCAAGAAAAGGAAAGGTATATTCTCTCTACAACAAGCCAGCTTAAATTTTACAACAGGTCTCTGAAAAAATTGTCCACCAAAGTGGAGATGTTCCATAACAATGAACAGCAGCACATTTCATAAAAGCAAACACAGTACTGTTAATCACTACACCTCATATCAAATGTTAAGCACGGTGGTGGATGGTTGATGATTTGTGATCCATGACTTTGTCTTTTTACAAATTATTAGCTAAATCTGAGGCAATTTGTATGATATTTGGACAATGATCCCAAAAACAACAACAAATCTAACAAAATGTCTGAAGGAATGATCCAGTCAGAGTCGAGACCTCTACCTGACAGAAGTCTTGTGGTGAGACTTTCAGAGATCTGTGCTGACAATGTCAAATGAGAAACTATTATTTTAATCTATTGCTACTAAAAGGTTATTATAAAGTACAAGCTGCTAACTTAGGGAGTGTTTTTGACATGCTGCTTCTCCATTTAACCTCGTTTGTTCGTAAATAAGTCATGACAGTGTTAAACGTTCGGCCAGATTTGAGAACCACTTCTCTTCTTTTGTCCCCTTCATGTCCTGATCCACAAAACCTTGGAAATGAAAGCTCTACTTTCTTTTTCACAACTACTTTTTCCAATAGTTCCCAACAAACCTTGTGTTTAACAAAATTGCAGCTTTTCATTAAAACCTGCAGCATCTGCAAGGTTTTAAAACAAGAATTTCATCATTTGTTTGGTGTTTAAAAATGCTTGATTTCATTCATCATGAAACAGGTGTTTGACAGAGCAGCAAAGTGAGAACGGAATGGAAATAGAAATATTCATGCCCATCTCTTAGCTAGCAGATTTAAAATCCCACCTGAAGTAGAAATTAATATGTAATGGCAGCAAATTATAGCTAAGACATGAAATTAGAAGCCCAGTTTTCCCCTCGGACTGGTGTAACATTACATATGGCATTACATCATTACTGTGTAAGCAGCAAGTGCAGATGCAGATGCAGATGCTGGACATGGAGGTAATCAATACAACCTTATCTCAGTACAGGCACCACCAGATAAAAAATATATAATAGTGAGATATTTGATTATTTAAATATTCATTGATGTAAGAAATGTAAAGAGAATGGGCTGGGGTGAGTTAATTTACAGATGTATAAATGTTATCACGACATCAGAATACAGATATTTTTGCATTGCAACAATTTAAGCCTTACCAATATGTTGTGTTTCAAAAGCTTGATGTTTAGTATTTTTAATGTAAATTGCTATCAAATTATCTAAAAGGTTCTGTAGGGAAAATATAAGGGAGCATGAAACAGAAATATAGAGCCAGTATCTTTGAAAGTGCTTCAGTAGAGTATATGATTTAATGGGCTCTCAGTACAAATTTAACAACTAATGTACAGAACACTGCTTTGTGTGGAAATTTAAATTAAATTCAAATTAGTCACATTCTTTAAAGGTTGTACCTTATTAAGGGCTTGTCACAAGAAAAAAACCTTACATCCTGTTATCAACCGCTATTAGGTGAACTGGTGATAAATATACAAATTTAACCCCATCTTCATCAGTAGTCCATGTCCATCCACACAACTGGGTCACTAGGACTGTAGAGGGTTTGCTCTACATGTCTTGTATAACATGAGAAACTCCAACCATCTTGGAGTAGTTAACAAAAAAATAGTTAAAACACAAAAACAAGAAAACATAAAATGAAGACTTTAAATACAGACATTCATTTTTAATACTTATTGTCTTTTGATCTATTATTATACGTTATCATTCATATTATTATTTCCTATTATCCATTTGCACATGTCATTTTCTCAAGTGCAGGTGAGCTAAAAATAACTCTGATAAGTTGTTTTCACGTCCAGTTTCTGCTCGTCACGCTCCTCCTTTAATTAACTCCATGCTGAAAACCGCCTGACTTGCTTTCACTTTTTCACAATAATTCATGGAAGACGCACGAGAAATCTGCACTCAGCAACGTGAGTCACACGCAAGCTTTTTGACAGCCATATTGGATCCATGGCGGATAAAAACATGAAGAGAGGTACGCTGTGAAAACAGCCTCACTGAGGGTGTTTGTATCCTGTCACATCTTCATTCCTAACATCTGTCATCTCTGTAATTGTCCTTGCGCTTCTGTTTCTCCTCCACAGAGAGCTCATCCTGCTCTTTGATGTTTCTGACAGCCTGTTCTACCTCACAGGCTCTACATCCCTTTCTTGCTCCCTGACAATCGCATCAGCCAAGTTCTGATTCATTTTCTTGCTACTTGCCTTGAACCTTTCAACATCCAGCCTCGCTCCTTTTACATCTTTCTATCACCGAGCCCAAGTGTTTTCTCTCTGCTTGTCTCAGTTGCTAATGGACTCCGTGCAGCACAGTGAGCCTTTTATGGCGAAGGTCCCTTGATCAAATGCATTTTTCTATGCCTCATATAAGCAACACAGGAGGGGAAACATAAAGGATATGGCAATACTCCATGAGTGCAAGCCATCAGCCATCAATACGTTGCACTCAGAGGGCCGACAGGCACATAAACATCTTCCACAGCTTTTTACATGGATACCTCTTTAAATGGCTGCAAGCTGAAAGGCTTTCACAGCTGCTTGTCAACAAGGCTATTTCCAGAAATTCCCAACCATCTTATCAAGCTCATCAATGCGGCCAGCTTAGCCCCTTCCAATTCAGAACACATCTAATCATTGAAGCTGTAATGGAAACAGAGATGAAAAAGTTCTGTAAAAAGCAGCGTTGCCCATGGCACTCTGCTCTTGGCGGGATTCTGATGTAGCTAAATCACTGTGACTCTAACAGCAGGGTGTCTGTTCCTCTTTCTTAGAAAGGATTCCTTTTTTAGTTTCTTGCTGCTGACATTTGATGTAAAAAAAGGAGGGAAAAAAAGCAGCTTTGGATATGACTTAAAAGATAGATGCTCAAAAGTGAGCAGATTGGACCATGAAAACATAACAAAGTGACTCAGAGGAATTTGGTACACGCATTTCTTCTTCAGCACCTACATTGCGCCGTTACTGGAGTAAGCTCGGCACGAAATAAACCTCACGAGGGAAAGAGGAGAACAGTTTGCAGAGTTCAAACAAGAATAAGTGTAACATCTCTGCAGGCAACCCACAGAGACTAAGCTACTCTATGCATCCAAGCCAAAACGTGGTTAGAAAGGGCTGGTAATTGCATAAAAGCCACGCAGCTGAATACTTTTATCAAATCTACAGTAACCCATTAGCAGAGATGAAGATAAACACTCTAAAGAATCAACGGAAGTGATGACTTCAGGGGAATTCATGCTCCCCAGAGGAAACAACACACAGACTATTGTGACATTAACTCTTTTTAATAGTCTTCATTAACCCTTTTTAATAGTTTTCCTCTGCCACAGTATACCATACTGGATACTTATTTTATATATTTCACACAAGTTGCTAATAATTGCATTCACATAAAAGCTAATTGACCTGCGACAGACTGGCGACCTGTCCAGGGTGTACCCAGCCTCTCGGCCGTTGATAGCTGGGATAGGCTCCAGCACACCCGCTCGCCCAATTGGATTAAGCGGTTCAGAAAATGGATGGATGGATAAAAGCTAATTAATTTTTTTATTTATATTATTTAATTGCTCTGCTGAGACATTTGTAATTCAGAGCACAAATTCTGCAAGTAAAAGGCTAATTAGGGAAAATCAACAGATGTGCACAGCTGTGAGCCTGTTCGTCTATATCAAGTTCTAAGCAGAAGTACAAATCATGTGGCTTCCTCTGGTTTGTTCGGCTGATACTGAACAATAGTCTGCATCAAGGCTGAAATTTCTGAACAGCAGCTTCTCTAGTTTATTAAAAAGGTTTCTGACAAACAAACAAACAAAAAAAAATCTGGAGAGAGATTATTAAGTTATGTCTTGATGGAGGATCATCCAGAAGCAGCCAGCTGTGCAGAAACCTGCACTTCAAACACCGCTCACCAAAGGTCGCAAAGACAGGAGGTTAGCAGGAGGCTCAGAAGTACCATAGATGGTCCAGATGGATGTCTGACGCGAGGAAGAAGCTGCACAATTACAATCTGAGCTGGAACGCTGCGAGGTCTGATGGCTGCTCCCTTTAGGATCCTCCAGGGTGTCAAAATGATCTCTGCAAGGTATGCAGACCTCCTAAATCAACATTTCCTGCCATGGAATAGAATAAAGAGGAATCATACCTGTGGAAAGGTAATTATGCTGGACAAAGCTCAGCTGACTCTGGCTGCTATGGGAATTAGAGGAGAGAAAACAATATTCCCTGATCTTCACCTTGTGGAGAATCTAGAGGGCATCCTTAAACAAAAGATTTATGAGGTTAGACAGCAGTATACATCAAAACAACAGTTCTGGGAGGTAAACGGGTATCCTCAGGTGAAAAACAGTAACTACATGTGAACTTACAAGTGCAACGGATAAGAAATCAAAAAGTGAAGTCAGAACTCAGAAACAACAAAAGATCACACCGAATAATTCTCGCTTGATCCAGACCGAAACCGATTTTAATGTACAGTAACCCACAGGCAACAGATAAATAAGTAATTGCGCAATAATTTGTGACTTTTCCTTTGCATACCAAGTCAATTCCAAAGAAGCAGAGAGAGAATTTCACTGGTGACGATCTCCTCTATTATTTCATCAGCGAAGCCGGAGGGACTGATAAACACGATGAAACTACTACATGAAGCGGTGTGGCAGTGGAAGCTGACATGTTTGCTCAGATGTGTCATCAATCACTACCCCAAAAATACATTTTACTTCAGCAATGAATAGTTGAGCAGAATCAGGTCACAGCTAAAACCCACTGAGATGCAGAATATTTAAATAATGCCAACTGAGGAGGAATTCAACAGTGAAATCAAAGCCAAAATGTAGCTTCACTTACTGGTTCAGCATAGTTGAAAAGACTGAATTTGACAGCTGAGAGGAGATTATCCTACTTCTTGTTGGACCACAAGACAAGGATGGGGTTTTTGAAAGGATTTTCAGATGCAGCACATCAATGTTTCCTCTACCACTTCATGTAGCTAACTATGTGGACATTGATCCACAATTTTCAGCTTCTTTCAAGTGTTTCACTTTAATTTTAGTCCATTTTTCCCTAAGGGTGAGAAAAAAAAAGCATACTATTCGGATGAGTTGTTTTTTTTATTCAAGGAAAGCTATTGAAAGCCACATTACTGACTTCTGGCAGTTTTCTCAAAGACATGCCCCTAATGGCTAATTCAGCATCCGTCCTGCATCCTGTGTCTTCTCAGTATGATTCAGCATCCGTCCTGCATCCTGTGTCTTCTCAGTATGATTCTTTCGTTGATCCTCCAACAATACCCTCAAAAGTTTCGTCGCTCAATCAGCCAGGAGCGCATTTAAAGCGGCCGGTGTGCTGACATCCAGTTGTTAGTGTGGAAGTCTGTGCCATTAAACAAAATCCTGCTGTAAACTGATGTTCGGAGATGGAAAAAAATGTTGTGGAGTGTCACGGGAATGTACATGATAAATACAAGTAGGCCATAAAAATGAGTCAGAAGCACAGCATTAAAGTTGGAAAGTTAAGTAGTGTTGCCGAACCACTAGTAGCTCAACTTTCAATTAGCTATTAGCTACAAATAGCTTACGAGAAAGCATTTACCAACCTCCCAAGGGAGCTTCTATGTGGGTTTGCCTTATAAAACATAATTAACTGAAATTCAGAAGCTCCCAGACTATACAGATAACCAGGCTGAGAGAGTTTGTCCCAACTGGAAAACATCTGGAATAGGCCTTCCCAAAGTGACCAAATATATATAACGTTCCTCAGAGAGCATGGTTAAAGTTCCACCAGGAAATCTGAACAACGGGGAACCACAATATCCCCCTCCCCTCAACAGAGGCCTGGCTGTACATGTACTGATAGCTTAGAAAACCATGCTGCATGTCCCTTTTCATCAAACCTTTACCATTTTAGCAGAAAGTTGTAAAAGACATGTTATAAACATTTATTCAAAATGTTTTAAGGCTCACATCCTCAACTTGGCTCAGAGGAAAGGAAACGGGCCAACTTCCAGGCATTGAGAGGCTCATCCACAATTCCTGTGCAGCGAATGTAAACATGAGTAAGATCAGACTAAATACTTCCCTACAAGGGTGAATAAAAAAAATATACATCTTCAATTCAATCCAGCAGCAGGAACTTAACCCAAGCCACAAGTACAGCCACCAGGATTAAATCCAAGTTTTGGGGAGGGATTTTTCTTGGCCAAGATAACGGCCGGAGATGGATTCCTCTACCCTGAACAGATTCAAACTCTCCTGCGTGGTGTGCTACAGTAGGCTGCGGGCTGCCTGCTTTAATGGCGGCCTCCTTTGAGGCAGGAGTATCTGAGGGATGCTGCAGACAGGCACTGCTCAATGAGCAATTTATATGTTCTCCACAAAGCCTCTTCTTCACACCCTGAAGGCAGGTCTTAATTGTTAGGCGTGATATCTCCACTCTCCCTCTCCTCTCTTTCTTTGACTGTTTTCCTCGCCCTCCTCCCACCCTCCTCCTTCCCTCCCTCCCTCCAGCCATTAGGAATTGGATTTGGAGCAGAACGATCCATTTAGTCTCTCTCCTCCATCGCTATCCCTCTCTCGCTTCTTCCACACCTTCTCTGTAGGTTTCTGTCATCAAAGCCCAGGCTTAATCTGTCTATTTTTACCTGAAGGACTGAAAGGAAGGGATGAGGTAATGCTTTTCCTGTCCATCAGGTGGGCAGTGGTGCATGGGGCTCTCCGGTGTGGTTAGCACAGGGAGTTAGCACCACCATCTGGACTGTGAAGAGAAGAGTCACAAAGGCAACGGGAAGACGAGGCAGGTGATGTAGGAAAACTGCTGAAAATTTGATCTTATATTTTATAGACAACTTAAAAAGAGCACTGAAATACAAATAATACCAAAATCCACCAGTAACTTTATCTGAAAATAAAGGTTTTCTGACTTGGTTCTTTCATAAAGGCCACTTCTGAGTAAGCTGAGGGAAATTTATGAAAGCAAAGCTCCACCTAGTGGATAAAAACAGAACACGAAGCAAAACTGAACATCTTTTAATTGTACAATGAAGAAAACCGCTGTTATATCTGTGTTCAAAACTCTCATAACAGTGATATGTAACAGAAAAACCGCAGTAAAAAAAAAAAAAAAAGTGTCAGTCTAGCTTTAACCATGTGAGATCAACCATGTAACCAGCAGGAAAATGAAAGCTTTAAAGGAGGTTCTCTTATCCAGAGACGCTAAAAAGTTCCCTAATTATTCATTGCTATTCAAAAAATACTTAAAAGGGAAAAACCTATAAATTACATTAAAGAAAATGACAATGTCTAAATTATCTGTCAAACCTAAAAGAAAAGGTCCTTCAGAGCAGGAAATTAGGCATCTGTCATCAGAATAATTCATCTGTGCTCCAACTTCTAGGATTAGAAGTGAAAACACTTCATCAGCTGTTTTTATGTGAGAGATGATCCTTATTGAGGCAAAACAAAAATATGGCCGATTGTAACTCATTCTGGGATAACATATTCACGTTTTTTCAAGTATTTACTACAATTCCATTTGTATCAGGAAAGTAGTGTGGTTTAAAATATTTGAAAAAAAAAAAAATGGTTTATACTATATCTGGAGCCCTTTCCCTCTTTTGGTACCTTGCAGCAACATTCCTCAGATTCTGATACATTTGATGAATATCTTCACTGAACACAAATTCTCCTTTGCTTTCATCAGTGAGCTTATTTTCTCTCTACACAGAGCGTCTCATGTTACAGATTAGGTATTGGGTCATTTTAGACTCATTAAATAACAATATCCTTTTGGGTGTTTTTGTATAAAAACGAAGAGCTACAGAAACTGGAAATGTGCTGGTGTCAATTTGCCAGAGACAACGACTTTCAATAAATATAACTCATCGATAAAATAAAACTCAACTTCAAACATAAGAAGGTTAAAATAAATTACATGGTTACAAGGCATAAAAAAATTGCTTTTTTTAACAAAACAGGAACTAAAATAAAGGAATTTAAACAGGGGGGGAAATAGAGACCTGATGGAAAAGACAGAGGAGAGGTTTTTATCCCCTCTAACAGCTTCGCTCTGTGTTTACCTGCACTTAAAAGGCACAGAGGTGGCAGGCTGGCAGATGAGATAAACAGTTTGACGTTTAGTTATCTTTGTCATGGCTGTGGCCGTTGCAGCTCTTGGGTCGACTGATGCAGGATGTGTGCGGATGATCTCTAAAATGAAGGCCATCCAGGGCGAAATGTGCAAGCTGCTGTAGAAGGTGCTGAAGCTTGTCTGGAACAGGAGGTAAGAAATGGACACAACTATCAAAACAGTTTTTGTCTGATCATTTCATGGTGAAGAAATTCATCCTGAGCTTTAAATATCACAGTTACATTCCTGAGATAATCTCTTTCGTTTAGATAAATTAGTAGAATTACTCTGATCATTTCACATCATTAGATAGGACTAAAAAAGCCTCCATCTGTCTGTATATTATATTTAACATAATGTGTAGATGTGAAATCTGCTGGATTGTTTTATGGTAAAAGAAGAAAGGGATTTATAGGACAGCGGAGAAAGAGGAAAAAAAGAACAAAAAGAGCTTTGACAGTTTCTAGAAAAAGCAGATGGTGCACATAAAATCTCTAACAGATGGCATTTATCTTCTCCAGTAAAGCCAAGAAGAAATCAAAAGTGATTGTGACAGATGAAGTAGAGCACATGCTGACAGATGCTGTCCATCATGTCTCACATGGTCTCAGTTGTACGATAGTGCTATAAATAGTACAAATCCTTAAAAAAAGAACAATAAAAAAACAAAAACTTTGTCTTACTATAAGAGATCTTCCCTGTTTGAGATCCTTCAAGCAGACCTGAGAGCTCCACTTCCTTCACCCCCAACATTATTTCCAGGATGACAACGAGCTCCTCCTCCAGGATTTCTCCGCTCTCCTCACTTTCATACATCTGTTCACCGAAGCAGCATTTTAATTAAATGGAATTACACCTACAAACTAAATTTTTGGGGAAAGTGCTCACCTTGAAGGCCAGTTTCAGAGTCTCCACTGATCTAGAAGGTCGACGCACGGTAGACAGAGCGACGACAAAGCGTCTGACGTCTATCTGTCCATATCCCTGCTGAGAGACAGGAAGCAAAGGAAGCCACCTGAGCTTGTATGGCTCGTCACTAAACACTGAGCTCCTGCTTGAAACCAATTACACTCCAATCAATGTTTCCTTTAAAATGCTTTACTTCATTAATCATCTCAATATTATGTGTTGAACAAAGTTTCTGCTGTTTTCTTCTTCAGTTACGGCACTACAAAATAATTCTACCCAATGTAAAAGATTTTATTTTTTCAGAGCATTTACAGCAGCTCCTGGTTTAAAAACATGGAAATGGTGATTAAAAATGACTCCTCTTATAAAATGATCAGCAAATCTATAAAGCAAGATGAAAAATATTACCAAAATGTTTCTCAGTTTGATTTATTTATTTCTAGTTTACTTCAGCTCGAAGGGACAGACCTGCACAATTATTATAGACTGAAGCTGCAAACAGCTGAAGTAGTTAAAATACTTAGAAATAACTGGGAATGGTTAAATCAATGCAAGTCTGACCGCAGTTAATTCTTATAAAATGAAAGTCATCCTTGAATATTTATATAAATAATTAACTTTGCACTTAGGAAAATATCAGATTGAGATCATAAGTGTGTCAGTTCCAGTGTAGGCATTTTTCCCCACAATATTTTATATTTTAACCAGTGATGTTACATTCGAGCGGACAGCTCAACTTTACATCAATCTCTCAAACCAGAAATATTGTTGCAGACGACTCGGTGCTTTGCCTTGTTGCTCAAGTCAGGTGACTTTCCACATGAAACTTCACCACACACGCGCCTGCGTATCGCCGAATGCTGACCGTGCACCACTGATGAATTCAGGGTGGGGTCATCAATAACTTGCGGTTACGAATGGACATAATCCCTCCAACATTTGTGGGGTCATGAGAGGAGGAGTTTCTACGCGAAAACTGTTTTTGATCCGTTGATTAACAAACAGCAAAAGTGAGAGTGAGATAAAATTAGTGCTGCGTTATATATGTACTGATATACATTCATACCCTTAAATTGACACAGACATTCAAGCATATCAATTTAAATACTTGCATTCACACACAAACATATAAATAGCATTTATATGAACACCCAACATTCAGCTTCACTTTCCTTTTTTGTATCAATCTTGTAAAAGGAACACAATCTGTTAAAAACAACATCTGATGCACTACAGCACAATTACATTCTTAAAGGTTTCAGGTTTCAAGATTCACATAGAACCTTTTTCATACAAAACTCGTTTATTTTCCATGAAGATGCCATGTTGGAAGCTGGCGAGCAGATATCTCAGTATTTTATTGTGGTAATTGCTTCATAATTCTGCTGAAATTCTTTCCTCACCGTTTCTTTCACTTGAGGAGAAGATTTGTAATGTTCACTATTTTGATTTATAATAAAAACAACTTCTAAACTGTGGATTTTTGAGGAAAATTTTCCCTTGGAGGGTAAAAGTAGACGTTACTTCTTTTAATGCCAATTTTAATTTGTAATTTAATGAATGCTTCTTTTAACATTATAATGCTTACTTGCATTTACGTACTGAACATAACGTTTTTATTGTGTGTGTTGTGCTTACCTGATCAAAGAGGCTATGGACTTGTTTCAGGGTGTCTGTAACTGGTAAATCGAGGAACTGGGCAAAGTCCTCCAAACTCAGTCCATCTCCCTGAAGCTTCCTGGACCTCCTGGCCAGCTCCTCAAGCAGCTGCTCTGTCATTCCGGTTTTTAACCTAAATGTATGGAAACAAGTTAAACAACAGCAATAACATTGCTAAGGCTGAAGTAATACTAGAAAAAAATATTTCAAAAAATAATTTCCATACATTTTCCTACTCTATTACACTTAAACCAGTTTTTACTTTGTTATACTTTATTTATTGCAGTGCGTTTGAAAGGGAGAACAAACTCGGGTGCACATTTACAGATGCTCTGATACACAACACATGCAGGTTTAACACGGAGCTATAGTTTCTTCTACATGCCTCCTATGCAGGTTAGCAAAGAACAACAACAGCGCACACAACCAACACCATTGTCTAGAGAAAAGGAAACTTATAGGCATGCGGCTAAATGTTGGTTACTGTAAATAAGCACAAACCCATTAATAATAGCGATAACTTGTTTCTGTGATGACAGACAAAGGTACAAAGACTAAACATGACAAAAGCACAGCAGGACAAACACTAAAGTATAAACAGAGTTACAGTGTTAACCTGTTTTTAGATAAAAATGGCTGAAGGTGTTTGTGATTTTATGTGTGCATATTCTTTTCTCCTCGCCCTCCACTTTCCACCATCACTGCCTCAGTCCTGTCCCGGCATACTGGGACCACCCAGGAGGGACTCGGGTACGGCAATTAAAACAGAAACACTGATTTATTTTTTAAATTCTAACAATAATACTCTCTGGTTACAAAAAACAAACAAAACACTTGAAAACACAATGTTGGTTCCAGACTGATGTTAACGCTGAAACTTAAGCTGCCTGCAGAGCCTTGCAGGTAGGTACGGACCCAGCATGGGTTTGTCTCATCTGTTAAAATAAGAATCTAGACTCAATTACAATGAACTAGAAGCCAGATTAGTTTTACTTTGCTGGGATCGTTAAAAGGTACATAACTTACTGCGTAACCTTTGGCCACTAGAGGGAGCTGCACTTGTAACTTCCCACAGGCCACATGGCACTGTCTCATAATGAAACAGTTTCCATCCCGTTTTGGAATCATGTTGCATACCACTCTGACCAGCTGATAGTGAAGTAAATCGGATTCAGGAATTTTTGAAAGGATCTTTCACCATTGAAGGATCAGGCCCTGTTAGTGGAGGGATGTGACTGATGGCTTCTAGTTATGTATGATCTCCTGGTTGTTCTGAAACATCAGCATTAGCCTGTGGCTGATGGGACATTACAACATATGAAAACCATAAAACTAAACCAGTCAGTTACTAATCGTTCTGTTACTACTTTGATATTTACATGAATGATAGGAAATGATTTATTTGATGAAAATCTGCATTACTGGCACAATAAGGTTTAGGGAGTCATGTTAGCTTTGGTCTGTAGCCGATTAGCTTCAACTAGCTACATTTAGACACAGATGTATCCTGCAAATTTCTGCAGCTCATCAGGACTTACTGCTGTTGTTTTGAATAAATGATGTTGGAAGATGTGGAAAAGTAAATCAATGCAGGTCACATGATCCAAGATTTGCTACTGCGAAGTTACAATGTCTTGTTTCTGCAGAGGGCAGGTGCTTCGGAGCGTTAACACTCATCCAATGCTGTGTATTGACCCCAGAAATCATCCATCACTACTCACATCAGGCTGATGTTTGGGCCTAAAGTTACACGGTATCCCTTTACTGCAACACTGATGATTAATAATTATTGTAAAAAACCAAATTGAGAACTAAAGTCACACTTTCGATTTATACAATGATAATGGCAATAAATAAAATTCATTTTTATGTATAGAAAACCAAACCTGAATAAAAGTCATTTAAGTTTGATATTGCTCAGTATTTATAACAATATGTTTGAATATAAATAACCATGATGCGGCAGCATGAAGAGCATAAACTGTCCATGATACAGATTTGTGCAGTTTGGTGGACTCAAATACTCACTTTGCTCAATTAAAAAAACTTCATTTGTCCCTGAGGGGCAACAATTTTATCATTGTTGTACAAAATACACATTAGACTATCTCAAGTTACTCAAATCTAAACTACCTGTACTATCTGTACATCTAAACAGCAAAGAGAGCCCCTTTCTGTAACATTACACAGCAGACTGTGTTTCTGCTCTGTGACCACCAGATGTCAGTGTACGCATATCTTAAATCAGCCCTGTTAAACAACTTAATCCAGTCTCCCTCCACTCACCCCAAACGGGACAGCAGCTGGTTGAAATGCAGCAGGCTGCTGCAGTCACGAATACGCAGCGGGCCCTGCGACAGGATGATGTCCCGGTCATCGAAGGACAGGTCTGTGAGTGGCAGCTCCAGCGCCCTTTAGTACAAATGGGTACAATAAACGTTTACAGACATCCAAATCACAAAATGAGTGGACAGTTCAATGCCAAATTAAGCCACTTACAGACCAGAAAAGGCACTTACTTTGCCATCAGCTTTCTGACATTGCTGGCAAACAGAGAGGGATTTTCTTTTTCCTTCTCTGACGGTGTGTATATCGGTAAGTACTGAGGGAGATGGAGAGAGCATGTCAGCTCATTTCTGCTGTCCTGTCACAGTTCTGTTCACTGACCCAGATGTATGATTTCAATAAAACAGAAAATACTAAAAACAAAAAACAATCACCTTACTTCTGAAGAACTTAATCACTTACCTCAATCTCCATTGAGTTATGAGGTTGGCACAGAGTAAGCCAAAGAATCTTAAACCTGGAGGGCAGAAGAGTTTGTTTTGAAATGGGAAGAATTTATTCATGGCTATACGTTTCCATACAACATCATTTTCACTTGTAATGGAAAGCAGATAATAGTATATACAGTACATCTGTCTCATGTATTATCTGAAAAAGAACGACTCACGCTCCAGGGCCTCGCCACGTCCACGTAACAGTGTCCTGCACAGAAGGAAGGGCTGACTTAGAAAAAGCAAATAAGCACATTGTACAGCTATAGAGAGTTTGAACACCTAGATTTGATCTAGTTCCAGCCAACAAGATAGACTACACTTTAAGCATGACTTTAAGTCGAGGTTCATACAAATAAATGCTTCTCATCCAGTTCTAAATTTCCATGGTCTCATCAGAAAGGTAACACCAAGAAATGTTTTATGTACTTATTCATTTTAAACATGTAGTTTTTCTCATTTGCAAAGACGACCTGTCCGAGAGATGGCAGCAAGTGACGATTTGTATAGATATGTTCACGTAAAATAACAATGACAAAAAAATGAGAAAAATAGCCACTCAGACAACAAATATAAAAGATTCAACAAGGACGTACCCCACAAAAATTACACTTATCAAAAACTATTGTTCGCAATAGATTATTAAAAGCAAACATGGAATGTAGGTAGAAAGTTTTGATGTTTTATGCAGCAGATTCCAGCTGTTGGACTGAAATGGAAAACTGCCAAGACGGCCTTTTAATGCTTTACTATCTAATGAGGATATATTAGTATGAGAGGTGGTCTTAGGAAAAATGTCATTAAAAATCATGAATATAGTTCTATTTGTGTTTAAAATGTGTAGTTAAAACATCTTCAACATCCAAGACCTAATAAAGCTATAAATGACTTAAGCTCCATTTTTTTTTGCATTTCTACTGGAGGTCTAAGATATAAAGAGGATCAGACAAGTTAAGTCTGTTGATGAGTGACACCTCTTTCTCACTGGACAATCAAAGATGCTGAGCTTGTGAGCTCTGTCAAATCAAAATCTCTTCCTCTGATACTTTTATAAATGCACTCAAAGCTTTAAAAGGGTTTATCTCCATTTGTTTCACAGCAGTTGTTTTGCAAACATTTAGCTCTAAACCTGCAGAACAGACAGAAAATGCTGGGAATGCCTGATGAATCAAAAATGTTCAGCGCTGTCATTTCCAGTCTTAAGGCTCATTGAAAAACTTGGAAACGAAGAAAAGATGAAAAAAAAAAAAAATCAGCTTTAATCACAACTGACATGAGCATAATGTGGAATCATGAAATATTCACTATTCACTGTCTATTATGACCTGAAAATGAATCTCAGTGTTCACTGTAAGGCTCCTGATGTCAGCTGTATGAAAGGCCAATGGTAAATGCTTCTGCATGATTATTAAAGGAAACCATCCACTAACTGATACATCTACAGCTGATACATCTACAGCTGATACATTCAGCTTCTTTTCTCTACCTCAATGTGGCGTCACCACATTGCCACTGAAGTTAGCGGCAGCTATTCTGAGTACAAAGTGAAACAGATATGAGGGGCTTTCTAGGAAAACGGATGAGGAAAAACTAGGTAAAACTAATAAATGCATAATTCATGAGAGAGTGAGGTGAGGTGCTGAGGGGGAGACATGACACCTGCATGCGCAGGGTTGCGTGTGAGGGGGATGAAATATCATCACCACCAGCACATGAAGTCATTCAACACAAGAGGAAAACACACCCTAGTGCATGGGGCTAGAAACCATTACATCACAGGTGTGGGAGTATAGCTGGAGAGTGTATATGAGGTCTGTTACAGGCGTGGAAAGGGAGAAGCAAACATTAAAAGAAAAAGACACTAGAAAGCGAAAACAAGCAGGACATGGGCGTTACCAGTTTGTTTGGGTACCGGAGGATCACTGGCTGCACTGGGAGTCCAGGGATGAAGGCACCTTGGAACCACATGAGAGAAGGTGCATTGTTAGTCAAAATTTTGAAAAGGTACATCTTAGCAAAAGCTAAACCCAAACAACCGCACTGCCTTCGTCAGGATAAAAAGCTGATCGAAAAGAGTAGAATAGAAAATGAAAAAACGAATAGAAAAACCTGAAACTCCATGGCGGGAGAGGAGCATCCTCTGCTTGCTACTCTGGTTGCTTCTGTTAAAAACGCTGTTAAATCAGTCTAATCAGATAAAAGATCCAGGTTTTAGACAAACTGCGTGTAAACATACTCTGAGTGGCCACTTTATTAGCTGGAGCTGTTCAGCTGCTTTTTAACACAAATACCTAAAATCAGCCAATCACATGGCAGCACCTCGATACATTTACACAAGTAGATTTTAAGGCCGGAGTAATACGCTTTGCTCCCAATTCTATTCTTTTTCAATTTCTTTTTTTTTTTTTCAAATTTTAAATTATGATTCTTTTATATTGCAGACTTTGGTGATTTTAGCTTGCTTTTAGAATGAGGAAGAATAAGGAAGTAATGAGATTCAATTTACTTTGAACAAAGGACAGTTGTTGGTCTGAGTATTTCATAAACACAACATTCCAGGGTTGACAGAAGGCCAGAATGTCATGTTTATGTCAGAGGACGATGGGCAGACTGGTTGGCGATGACAGAAGGACAACAGTGACTTAGAGAAGCACTGGTTCTGGTGAATACCATCTCATAACACCTTGAAGCAGAAGGTCTACAGCAGCAGAGGACCACGCTGGGTGTCAGCTAAGAACAGGAAACTGAGGCTACAACTTAACAGACAATCCAAAATAACAGAGTAGAAGATGGAAAAACATTGCCTGGCCGGATGAATCTCCTTTTCATATGCAACATTCAGATAGCAGCAGGGTCAGAATTTAGTGAAGGTATCCTGCCTTGTATTAACCGGTGGTGGTCCAGTGGTGTAGGGAATATAAATTCTTGGCATATTTTTGAGCCACTTAGTAGCAAGTGATCTTCATTTAACCAGGACAGCCTATCTGAGTATTACAGCTGATCATGTCCATGTCACAAAGCTCAGATCATCTCCTGCATGGCACTGAGTTCACCGTACTCCAATTGTTTCCACAGTCACTACATCTCAGTCCAATATTTCCACTTTAGGATGTGGAGGAATGGCAGATTCTCATCATGGATGTGCAGCAACTGTGTGATGCCGTCATGTCAATATGGAGCAGAACCTCTGAGGAAAGTTTCCAACACCTTGTTGGATCCATGCCATCAAGAATTTTGACAGATTTAAAGGCAAGAGGGTCCAGCCTGGAACTAGCATGATGGACCTAAGAAAGTGTCCAGGGAGTAGAGCGTCACACCATGAACTAATTTAAGAAGTTAATGCACCACGTTTCCTACTCTTCTTGGACATTTTAAACTGCATTTTTTGGGTGAGTGGGTGCACTCAAACTCCACCAAGTTCACGAGCAGTTGCCCAGCTGCTGACTGCAAACATCTGGTGTCCAGTCAAATTCAAACTTGCTGGAGAATTTGACCCCCATCTTGCGGTTGAGTTGCAAATGACAATTGGTTTTAATTTGGGGATAAAGTGTATCAAACAGAAATGGACCACAAGTTTATCTTAGAGTGTGTGCTGAAAAGCATTCCCTGCATACAAAAGGCAATGGCATCCACACAGCATGATTTATTAACAAAACACTGACCTCTAATTATCCAAAATTCAACAGAGCAGGACGTCAGCTTTGAACTGTCCATTCTGGCCCTGCCTCTATCCTGACAGCCTCAGGATAACCTGCTGTCCCAGCAAACAGAATCTCCATTGAGATTGCATTATTTCCTGTTGGTGATGGACAAGCCGATAAGCTCTGTGCAGTATTAATCACTGGACAAAGAACCATTCAAGCCCTGCAGCTTTTGGAAGAACTAGAATATGAAAAGAACATTACAGATGTGAAAAAGGTCACCATCCCCTAACCCCAGAAAGAAAAAAGAGTTATCTATAATTCTCATTCATATATGAGTGCACCCACTTCTTTTCCATTCAGATGACTGGATGACAACTGATTTTAAAGAAAACAAAGTTACACTGAGCAATGTTTGAACAAGCTGGGATGATGCAGAGAGGACGTGAAGCATAAAACAGTTGTATATCTCCAACATCTGAATAATGACTGTATTATATTTAGAGAACAGAGACAAAAGAGTGAAGATAAAAGAGAAGAAAAGCTGTTTGAAATGTGAAAACAGAGTCATGCACAGGTGGTAAGTGCACAGTAACTCTCTCTCTCACACACACAAACACAAGCAGATGATGTGTTGTTCTAGGAGGCACTGATGGGATATAACTAGAGGAGACACATCCCGACAGGATTGACAACACACAGCAGAATGATCAGGCAAGTCAAAACACACACACACACACACACACACACACAACAACGCACAGACACAGAAAGCAGGACAGAGTGACCAATAGGGCTTACTGGGAATGACAGAATTACAGACTGGAAGAAAAAGGGATTTAGAAAGCAGCCAATGGACAATGGCTAACAATATAATGTGCACACACACACACACACACACACACACAGGATATGAGCTAAAAAACAAGTTTGAAAGAGATGAGTCCACCTGAACCCTGCAGCATCCTGAAGCAGGACACAGCACCTCCAAACCTGCTAGGCCGACTCACATCCATGTGCCCACAGGTCTGGAAGTAGGTCAGCTCCATTTACACATGAGCTGCTCCAAATCCAGCCAGACTCCATTAAATAAAAACGGAGCTTTCTATTTACACAGACACACCCATGTTTGGGAATCACCCACAATCCCAAACAAAACACTGCCCTGCAGCGTAAATGTATCACCTACAACAACTCTCACTGGGACTGAAGGAAGCGCTGGTTAGCTAAACTAAACAAAGAAACAGAAAGCAAATGACGGTTTCACTTATAACAATGTTAGCATTTATTTGTAATCCTTCCTCTTCTGGAAAAATTTAAATTACAGAATCAAACTTGTTTTTTGGGGATTTATTTTTCACTTTTCGTCCGAGAAGTTTTGCAGCTCAGCAAAGTGTGTGTAAAGTCAACTTAGAGATTACCAACAAAACACAATGTACATGTGGAAACAGCTGAAAACAACTTGTATATTTAAAGTTTTACTTTCTGTTTAAGATGTTAGGATTCTTTAAGGCAGCCAGAGATTCCAGCTCAGTAGCACAACGGAGCCATTACAGACTGCTCCTCACATAATAATGCTCTAAATATTAGACGCATCCACATCTTAGTAGCACCTAGCTGGCTAACAGTGCCTTTGTCACACAAGTGCATCTTCTAGAAAAGTACATGAAGAATCAGTTAGAATAAATAGAAAAAAAAGAGGATCACGTAAGAACCAGTTTACCTACACAAAACGCACTAATAATGTATTGCAGAATACACTGAAGAAACATATATTCTTGCACTTGATTACTATGATGAATCTCTTAGGTTTTACAATGCAGAACCTGAGAGATTTGTCTGGATCTTCAGATAATCCATCTATTCTTCACTTCAGCTTCATTACAAATGTCAAGAAGCTGATCTTATGGAAGGTAAATGGAGAAAAGGACTGTACTGAAGATCAAAAGCAGCAGGTCTGACTGAGGGGCGGGTACTTCCCAGAACCTGGAGCTCAACGTGATCGAAGGAAAATGAGATCATTTTCACAGTGAACGGAACAAAAAGGCAGCTGACATCCAAAGAAGAGCTTTTGGAAAGTCGTTTAAGTCAAGAAGGCTGGTGAACTAATCCTAGACTACTTAGAAATACGACAAGAAAACTTGTGTAAGAGGATTCAGGCTGCGTTGAAGAATAAAAGGTGCTTTTTCCAACTGACTCTCAATCTCATTAGAATTATACAAACTCTCTTTTTTCCCACATTTATTTATTGCATATCTTTTGCATACTATACATGCCACCTGCATCCCCTTATTGTAGCAATATATAAAAGGAAAGAGGATTCTAAGGTACAGTGACCAACAAAATTAAAGATTTTTTTTGTTTAAATTTAAATTATTCACTAGATATTCATGTCACAGGGAATGAATGGCATTTTTATACATGGTCATTTATATACACAAAAACAAAAACAAGTCTTCGGTCCATCTGGTTATATCTACAGGCTAAGGCAGCAAGGGCACAAAACACATACCAGCTTTGAATAAGATGAGACCAGACCTGTTGGTGCACGTCCCCTCAGGGAATATCATGATCTGAAACAGACAGGTACATTTTAAGGAGGAAATACACACATAAACAAGTTAAACACATGCAGATATCATTGCTCGTTTCTTTTTTGTGTTGATGCAAGTGTGCAGCTCACTCCTCTGCTCATGCAGTTGTCTTTTAATCAACATGTGAGTGTTAGCATGTTTTACCTGAGGCCACTCCCCTCCTGACCGGGCTCTCCGTTTTATCTCCTCCACGGTTTTTCTTCTTGAGTCCTGGTCCGATCGAAACACAAACACCGGCCTGATGTAGCTGATCAAAGCTGGGTGAAGAGATGAAACAGAATTTGGAAGCCAATATGAGATTTTCAAAAAAGCAAAAAATCCTGATAAATACAATTAGGCTTATTGAAGAAAGAGATAAATACACATGCAGTCAGTTAATTGTATGTATTTAGGAGTAATGTCAGAACAATGTCTAGAACATGACGATTGTTGTTTGCTTCCACCAACACTTCTGTTTCTATGATGCTATAAAATGTCTGAATTGTAAGAAAAGAAAAAATATTGTGCTGCTGTAATAAGCCTCATAAACTGCAAACAAAGAAAACAAATAGCAGAAAGTGATACATTTTTACTATGTTGTGAAAAAATCCGTCTCATCTTGAGCAACAGGTCTGAAAATAACTGAGACAGATCCGCAGGTCAGTGTTACCACTGATTAGCACCCTCTCCACACAAAAACATCAGGGAATTGAGGAGATGATTTGCCACTTATTTGGTAGAAAATGTTATTTTTTTTCTTGTCCAAAAGGGATTCTTTATCTGCTTATTGGTCCAGGACATTCTGGGGAGGCCGGGGAAGTATGATGATGGGGGAAGCACTGCTCAGCCAGTATAAGTGAGATCCTACAAAAAGAAGACAGCAGTGTTTCTGGACGATGTTTACATATGTTTTGCATGACAGAACCTTAACCTGGATTTGTGGATTGCTCAGCAAACAGCCTTCACATAAAAAGATTTCTAGAAGTGTTCTTGAATCCAGAAAAAATGACAGAATCAGGCCTGTTATTAATTCAGCGCTGCCTCAGAGTTAGGAGAAGATCCAATAACTGATTTTCAGCAGTGTCTTTTTAATGATTCCAGATTCTTGGAAAGATGGAAGCCTGTTCTTTAAAATGATGGAATATTCAGAGTCACTACAGTTTTATACTATGGAACATTACTCTTGAATTGCTCCACAATATCTACACAATATATATTTTTTGTACCTCTGGGAGTCACTGCCTCTCTGAGGGATTCTTTTTATACTCAGTCCTGCTACTAATATGCTGCGAGTTAAACCTAATTAGTCCGTCTGCTTCTTTATGTCTGACTTACCTCTTTCTACTTTCAGGCTCTCATTGCGCATGTCCAAGCTTTAGAGACATGTTGCTGTCGACAAGGACCACTGTCATCAAATAACTTTTCAATAAATATGAAAAGTCCCACTCAAAATGTGTTCTTCATGTTTTAAGGTTCTTTTATTGGTTTATAAAATGTCTTAATGGTCTTGGGGCTTCTTATTTATCTGACTTGCTTTTAGACTACAAACCCTCGCGGACCCTCAGGTCCTCTGGTACCGGCCTTTTGGTCATACCTAAAGCTAGGACCAAAACACACGGCGAGGCCTCGTTCCAATATTATGGCCCTCGCCTGTGGAACGGCCTGCCAGAGGGGCTCAGGGCTATAGAGACTGTAGATGCTTTTAAAAAGAGGCTCAAGACCCATCTTTTTAACCTAGCTTTAAACTGAACTT
>JAVQJG010045488.1:0-15327 GCA_036024015.1 Craterocephalus amniculus
ATAGATATATATAGATATATACAGATATATGTGTATGTGTCTCTGTGTATGCGCGTGTTTGTGCGTTTGGCTTGTCGTCCAATAGAAATATTTCCTAAAAAATGAACAAAAAACACAACAAACTTACAGATGTTACATCGCTCATAAATTAATATTCTTTTGAACAATCCTTTGACGCAATCAAAGCAAACTAGTGTTTTCGTTTTTCCGACTTCTGCACCTGTGGACAGGTATTTTAGTCCACTGCTTATCAGAAAAGTGTCCTATTTAAGTCTTTTTTCACCAAATTATGATTTAATTGTTTATTTGTTTTAACTTTTTTTACTACTTTCCAGTTATTTGAGTGACTATTGAGAATTAATGGAAGCTTATGAATAATTTTGAGGACGACTCTACATTCTTAACTTCTTCCAATTTTGCCAAGCACATATTTTCTATGATATAAAAGAATATATTGAAAACCACTAAATGAGTAAACATATAGTACAGACAGAGATGCCAGTAACGCGTTAGAAAGTAACGCGTTACAGTTATCTAACTACAAATTCCAATAAATTGTAATCTAACGCATTATAATGTGATATTACGTAATCAGATTAGCGTTACGCATGTTGCCTATCATGCGTTACTTCAAACTACTTTAATCAATTAGTCAGAGCTCACTTATGTCTTTTAATCAGCCGTGTTTGAAGCCAACTAGAAAACATGCAACTTTCGTCGAAACAGTGGCTTTACTTAACTCAAAACGCCTTCTTAGTCACGGTGGTACACATATATTTTGAACTCATAAGCATGCAGTTGCCTTTTCTCCGCTGAAACTTGACCTTTTTGAATGAAAATCGATACAAACACGACTTTGCAGATGACTTTAGAAAAAAATATGACATAGAAACTTACTGCCCTGGTGCATAATGAGAAGTCCGCTTTGTCCACTTCCTCATCAGAACTTTTTCCAAACCAATAGGCTAATAAGATTGAATTTTTTTGACTAAGTCCGTTACTAGTGTATATAATGAGGGCAGAAACACTAGTTGAATGATGTACAAAGTTAAGAAGAGACTGACTCTATGTTCATAGAAGGTGAAAAACAAGTAAAAGTTACAAGTTGCAAAACATTGTGAAGTCACCGTTGTAACTTTTGCACTTTCAGTAAAAAAAGAAATCTGTTGTTATTTTTATGTTTGGGGGTTTTAACAAATAAAGTAACTAGTAATCTAACTTAGTTACTCTTAAACCTTAGTAATCAGTAAAGTAATTAGATTACTTTTTAATGAACTAATCAGTAATCACTAATCAGATTACTTTTTCAAGTAATCTGTGGCATCACTGGTCATCAACACATAAAAGCAGACAAAACGCACCGAATAGGTTTACTAACATACTGGCTTCATGCCATAAAGGGATAGTCAAATAGCACTTTATTTCAGTAATATTAATTTGGTAGCTTTAGGTAAGACGGATTAGAGCTCAATGCATAATATATTATACAAAAAGATAATTTAAAGAAGTATTAGTTTTTAATACATTTTCCATATATTGATAATTTTGGATTGACAACTTTTTGAGTTCATCATTATTAAAGCTAAAAATGTACTGTATTAGAAGCAAAATGTGTTATATTTATAAGTAAACAATAAAAAACTAATACTAATAATAATAATAGTAATGATAATAAGAAGAAGAGAAGGAAGAAGAAGAAAAACACATTTATAAAGTACTTTTCAAAACAATGCTAAAAAGTGCTAGACATAGCAGCAGTAAAAACCCAGAAAAACAACTCCAGCAAGTGGCAACAATATGAAACAGAAAGAAAATCCAGGCCAGCATTCACTTAGATTAACAGCGGTAACAATGTGTCCAAACATTTTGTCAACCCCAAAGGGTCTCTGAAAAAGGAAAGTTTTAAGTAGTACTTCAGTGTGCTTACATGTTTGTGATACAGTCATTGCATGAAAAGTGCTTCATAGATAAAGTTTGCTTGACTGACTGAAATATATGAAAGACTAATCTGCCTTTGAGAAACGGAAGTCACATCTAAACAATGTCCTCCATTGTTGTGTTGTGTTTGTGTTGCAAAGAAATGACCTCATAGGATTTTCGAGTTGCTTCACCACGTCGAGTCAAGTTAAATAGGTTCTAGTGGGAAAGAGGTTAAGACACAGATGCACTAAGGGTGAGGCCACTTAAATGTTTGAAGGTATAAACAAGATTCCACAGTCAATACGGTGCCCATAGCTCTCTATGACGGTAAAGATTTGTTGTGTTCTGAATAAGATGGAGCCGATGGAGGGAGCACCACGTGAGTACAATTATATTAGCCAATGACAAAGACAAAATCACGCATCGCCTCTTGTAAGTCAGCAGTTGAAGGGAAAGCAGCTGTATTAAGCTGGAAAAAATAAGACTTGGTTGGATTCAAATATTACTCATTGGATGATTTTCACTAAAAGACCAGAAACAATAGAACCCATACAACCGCTGGGGACCAAAAAGAATGACTTCCAATTTTTCCTGTCAGCTCAGTCGTTTAAACGCCAGCTTTATGGATCTAAACTAAAATGTTCTTCCTGTAACATCCCTTGCTATTGTTTCAGTTGTAAATCTGAACAAAAAGTCTTGAAGACCTTCAAAGAAGGTTTGGCCCAATATATGATTTTTTCCCCCCTCTTTTTTTTTTTGACTAAACAAGAAAAGAGCCTGTTCATCAGCATCAACTGGCTGATTGAATCCGATTAAAACTGCCTCGAGAGTACCATTTCTGTGACAGCGTGCGTAGTCTGACAGCCCACGCTGCTCTTTACACCATGAACTGCTTTTTCAGATTAGGCTGACCTTTTGAGGGACATTTTGGCCTGTGGTATCCTGAAGGCAAGCCCTTTTCATAAATGTAAGCATGAGAGTCTTAACTCACTGCATTGTCACGACTGTTGTATTTTATTTATTTATTTATTTATTCAGACTGAGCCATTTATGTATAAAAAGACAAAGTCATCCAAAATCTAACATATTTTGCAGCTAGTAACAATAGTGTCGAGAAATTAACTATATGCGCTTATTTTGCAGGTTCCATCATATATCCTTTATGTTTCCTGACTGACATGAGCTTTTTAAATATGCTGTTTAAGCAGTTGAAAGTTTCGAAGTTAAATAGGGGGGAAAAAGAATACATCTTGTCATTAACTTTTTTGTCCGGTGAGGTAATTTGCGCTGTGCTGCCTGAGCTAACAGAGGTAGGGTCTGCTTAAAGCTGGTGGAAATGTCAGACATACTGACAATGCCCTGGAGGGCAGCAGAGAAAAATACAGCCAACTTGTCTTTTTATATCCTCCAGTATATACTTGTGTCCATCCATCTCTCTAACCTTCCTGGCTTTCCTCAAGGAGGAAAATCCACCTGCCACTTTCTGCTTTCTGGAGCTGAGACTTGGGAGGGGGGCACAGCAGGCTGCCCCAACACCTGCCAGTCAAAAAAAAAAGTTATATGTCATGAATTTATAACAGCGCAATACCGGCAAATGAACACGCCATTTATTTTCATGCACGCGTCGCTCTGAACACATTTAGTAAAATCCTTGAAGTGCTCCCAGTAGGTTCCTGGTGGCCCTTTTAGCAAACTCTCTGACGCAGGCTCCTGGGAGAGGATTGTGACAGTGGCCTCAAGACAAACATAACAACAGAAAAGTTTTTCCAGGAAATACAGTGCTGATGAAAAGTGTTGGTAATTAACATTTTGATCTTTGATGAATTCAATCTTTTTTTCCTTATTAATCTATGATGATCAAAGCCAAACCAAAAAAAATTCAGATGCATTTTAAAAATGCATCTGAATGAAGAACTGATCAAGGAAAATTTAAAATGATCGAGGTTACATTTGCACATTTCATTGCTGTTGATTTTTATGCCTTAATGAATTCCTGTCTTGCATATCTAAGGACTTTTATTTCGACCTTAATGGCTTAGCTGAGTCTCTGACATGCAACTACTGCTGTGACAAAGACGTGTCTCTTTCCAAATTATGTCTAATGAATTAATTTAGGCATAAGTGGTCCCCACTTATGCTGTGAAAGCATCGCAAGCACCACTGACAGAAGTGACATGCACCAGAGAATCAAATGTCACAACAAAGGCTCTCAAATTGAACTGGCTTGATCATGTTTTTTTCCCCTAATACCTTAAAAGTGTATTTCTATTGTGCAATTTTTTTACAGTGTTTTGTTCCACAGCTGTATAAAAAACACCCTGACTGATTTAAGTCATAGAAATAAGTGCACTGTAAGAACAGTTAGAAATGCAGTGAATAACCGGATAAATAACAGGGAGAAAGACAAAATGGAAAGTAGCTGGTTAGCAGGAACACATCACATGAGCAGGTGTATGCAATAAGAGGAGACCCACTTCCTGATCTGGCTGACAACTCACAAAGTGTCAGCAGCACTAAGTGATGAGAGTGACAGTCTGGTTTTTCTGCCCCTCTGCCTGACTGTCTCCACTTTTACAATTTTATTATTTGTATAGGATTCTCCCTCCCAAGTCTTGTGGTCTGGGGACCAAAGGGACCAAAACATGGTTCATAAATCAGCGCAGTTGAGACTATGGATATTTACCCATAAATCACTGTGGCGGAGCCACCTACAATCAGACTAATGGGGCTGCAAGACGTGCTGTCATCCAAGCCATGATGTCACCGAGCCTGAGCCTGTGGGTGTTGATGCTGGTAGTGGGTCTCTGGGTCTGGGAGTTGTGTGTGTATGGGGAAGGGGATGCCTGCATATGTGGCTGTGGGTCTCGAGCTATGTGCGTGTGTGTGTGTGTGTAGGGGGGAGTGTTAGAGTATGTGGTGGTAGGTCTACAGTTCTGCTTGTGCAAGTGTCTGTGGTGAGTGTGTGTGTGTAGTATGTGGGAGGTAAGATGTCTGTTTATATGGGATTGTGTGTATGGGGGTGGCCAATGTGTGGGTGTGTGCATGGATTTGTCTGTCAGTGCATACTTTCATCATGTCTCTGCATTTATGTTACATTGATCTATTTGCATTTGTAAAAAAAAAAAAGACTTGCACATCTTGCACTTTACACACTCACTGATACAAAACACACTCACTGACATCCAGACACACGCGCTTCCCATACACACATTGGGGCTTTGTGGTTATTGCTGGCTTACAATGGGTGTGGGATTCCATGGAGAAAATCTAAACAAGTCGAGCGGTTAGCACGAGTCTGCCACGTTTCCACACAATGGTGCTCATTGACATAAATAACGGGGGACTTTGTGAAATGGGACACCCATTAACTTCTCCCCCACAGATAATTGCCCATTAGATCTTGGAGGAGCACTGGATTGAGAAATAACTCGGCTCCGACGCTAAATGCAACTTGTAATAATAAAAAAGTCACATTGTGAAAGGAGCCTGGAATCCGTTAAGATGTGTTGGCTTTTTGTATCATCCAGCCAAGCGCTTGGATTATCAACAAAGAAAATGATGGCTTGTTGTACGAGCTTTGCAGTCTGTGCCTTTGCCTAAGCTGTGCTTTGAAAAACGATGACAACAAGGAGCGAAAAGGGACAAAGAAAAGGGAACTGCAAATTTGAAAATAATATCAAACGCAGGAATAAATTATTACAGAAGAATCTAGAAAATAAAGTAGTGAAAGAATAGGGAAGAAGAAAAATGATTGGATAAAGAAATCAAAGAAAAAATCAGCATGAAATAACTATCCTTTACAGTTAGTTTTACAAGTTTGGGCAAGCTTTCAAGAAAGTCAATATGCACAGTTATGATGACTCATAAAAGTGTGCAAGGCATCAAGTACTGATGCTACTTGTGACGTTCACAATATACTTATAGACACCAGTGACGGCAGCTTTCACCTTTGATGAATCAGAGCCCATGCTTTTGTTGTCAGCCCCACATATTCTCTGTGAATTGATGTGCCCGTGTCACTTCACATCCACTTACTGTCATTTGCCTCACTCTGTCTGCATCCTCCGATTTTTAAGTGTCACAAAAACACAAGTGATCCCGAGTACATGACTCATTCGCGAAACCCAAATGCCTTCTGCCTACATCCCTCAGAGCGCGCCGCACACAATACAAAAACAGGCACGGCGGCATAGGGTGAGTCAATGTTGATGATGATCGTTATCATCATAGTTCAGCTTGGGTAAAAGACACATATACAGGCGCCTGACAATGTAGATCTGAGTGATACAGGTGGATTTAGATGTAATGAATTTGCATTAATAGATCACCTAGGAAGACCACTTGTTTAAATCCAATTAGACAGTTTTCATTGAAAAACTTTCTCTGTCATCACAGGAAATATAATTTACCTCTTTAACTTGCAAATTCCTTCGTTAACTTTGTTTCCTCTTACTAAATATTTCCACATCAAAAGTTTCAAAGATGCTAAATGCTAAATGTCTTCAAATTATGCTATATGCTAAAAACTGATGCAAATTCTGCCTTTGCAACCAGCTATACCTTTTACCTGCTTAAGTATAAATAATGAAGGACATGAGGGTAAAAGTTAAAGAGCTGTAAACTTAAATTGACTCAATTGTAAATTGTCAATGTATTAATAGCTTAAGACCTAATTATGTACAACTTTCACTCACATACGCACGAATATTCACTCCACTTAAACATGCCAATGGCCATTGGCTCTATTTATTTTCCCTCATTAGTTTTAAATGGCCCATCCAGACATTACTGTGGCCCCTGCTTTTAATCACCACAGAAAAGCTCAGCCCAAAGTCGGCCCCGTCTTCTTTGATGTAGCGCGTCAGTCCGCCGGCCAACAGGCAAGCGCGTGTCTCTCCTCCCTTCTCTTCCTGCTGCTGCAAGTCGTTGCATGTTGTTAGGATTTAATTTTTCACACTGTGCCATATGTCCATCGCGATAATTTAATCAGAATCTCAATCTCATTTTAATTTCCAAGAATAAATAGGACTGAAGAAAACTTTATTATGAGATACAATTAAATGTGACTACTTACTCTAGAAACAGACTGTTTTGCCATTTTTAAACTCACAGTCTTGGTTAACTTAGTGATCATGCAGCTGGGGAGCTTCTCTTTTAACTATCTACTGTTGCAGTTAAGGACTCATATCTAAAAGTTTCCATAAGCTTTTCCTTCCAACACCAACCTCCCACATGACACCTCTGGTTTGCAGTTGCTAGGTAAGATGCCTCAACATGGTGTTATTTTCAGAACATCTGCTGTGTAGTCGCGTTAGGAGTGACTCAATATCAGCACAGCAATCAAGTAACAGACTTTCCACTGGAATAAATATAATTTGACTTCTTAAGATGTCAAGTGGTATTTATTGCACTCAGTGTTTTAACCAGTCCTGTGCTCTCGGAGCCGCAGTGATGTGATCTGAATACTGTAGTTCCTGCAATCAAACATAGAAGCATGTGATATGGGTGATGAGGCAAAATACCCTGAAAATCAAGAATTTAGCGTAGTCCTTGATTCACGAGTATAATTACAGTAATCATATCTATTTGTAGTACAAGTGTAAACATTACGATGCTATATAAAAAAATCGTACAACCTACTAAACTTTCCTGCAAAAATTTAGATAATTTGTCGTAGTTATTCTTTTAACGAGGATCTTGACGATCTCAGTATGAGCACAGCTTAGGCCCACAGGGCTTGTATATGTTCCTTGGCATAACCAACTTGAATTAAGTTTTATAAGGTTTCTCAAGACTTTCCTGTTATTGTTTCTTTCTGTAACCTTCCTTCTGTTTGTACACCACAGGTTGAGCCCTTTCTATGGTAAAAATCAAGCGGCAACCTCCAGCTAGGAAAAGTGATGCCTGTGTGGAAGTGCAAAAAATGAATTGCAGTTCCCTCCTCATCCACTAGGTGCTGGCTCCAAATCAGAGCAATTTCCCATTGACTCCCATGTCACAAAGGCCAACTTTACAGCAGAATTAAACATGTTTACAGCCTGGTTCAAAAAAAACATTTTAGGTTTAAAATGTCAGATTTATCTGCATGACAACTGGGGAGAGAAAACATTCAACTCCTCTGTTTATATGTTATTTAATCCTAAAATTCCTCATTTTTAGGGGTGTGTCCTTAGATTGACATGTGCCAGATATCCAAGAAATCGAGGCATAGCGTAGGACTACCGCGTTTTTAGCCTACCTCCGTTGGCTGGTTAGCTCACATTAGCTCCGGGTTAGCTTTATTAGTACATAGCTTGGAGTTTGATCGGTGTCAATCATCTCTCCCAAAGCTCACAGCCCCCCTCTCCACGCCTCCTCATCAGCCATTTTTGGGCTTTCCGGCAGTCACGAGACGTGACAGTGCCAAGACGGCGAAGGAAGGAACCGCCCAATGGGCTTCCCTTCAGCTCATCAGAATCCTATGGGTCACATTGTTTTAGGGTTTGTCTATTCTTTTTACAGTCTATGGTAAAAATGCATCATTGTTCCCCCTATAGAAAACAACCTGCCACTGCAGCTCTTTGAGTCATCACAACACCCACCAAGACAGAGGTAGATCAAAAGATTGGTTAAAATAGAGAAGCATCCTATTCCCCCTCTGTATTTCTACATCTCCCCAAAGCGGGCAACTAAACACTAGAGAGGACTTTTTCATTGTCTCATTTCATTGGGACATGTTTGAGAAAGCAGTATGAGACGTATTGTGAACTTGTAGATACAGGCTCATTGGCGGTACCTGTCAGCTCCCTGCAGACAGATAAGCAAAAAAGCAAGACTCCAAAAAACTCACAACACAGTCAGCAGAGCTGATGTCACTAAAGGTCAAATGAATGGAATGAATAGAAAACAATTCCAATAATTTATTAATCCCCAGGGGGAAATTGTAATGTTGTTTTAGGGTTTTTTAACCTAATTAAGCATTCCATAATCCATAAAGTATGCCAGTGTTTGTTCATAACATAATAGCGGGGAGGGTCTGTCTGCAGACACTAGTGCAAAAGCTTGAAAGATGTGCAAAGAAAGAAAAAAAAGCCTTTGAGATGAATTACATCATCACAGCATGACCTGTTTGTAATTTACACTGCCTGTTAGAAAGGATAGCACTTCACTGTGGTGGGTAACTGGGCTCATGCCTCTATTCATTAAGGCATAAGCGTCATAAAGAGAAACGAGCGGTGACTGATGGGAAATTACGCTCAAAATGCTCTGAAAATAATCAACAATTCATTTCAATCTAGCTTCATGTCATCGCCACTTTCAGCATAATTCCTCAATTTACAGTGAGAGAGGGGGATGTTTTAGCTGTCAAAGCCTCTGAATTGGGCTGCAGGGTTAAGGTTGAAGCAGCAGCAGTGTGTGTGCCGCCATGCTGCTGCTGCTGCTGCTGCTGCTGCTGCTGCTGCGGGAGGTGGCACAGCGCCGCACCAGAGCGCGAACACTCTCCTGATACCAAAAGTGATTTATGCCATTTTATTGCTCCGTGTTTGCTTTGGAGCGTGATACGTGTTTGGTCGTGAGACATTAATAGTGTAAAAAAAATGCTGAAAAACGAGCTCGCTGACGTGTGTGTTTGAGCACTGTATGTGCTTAAGTATGTGTGCCTGCGCGAGCGAGTGTGTGTGTGTGTGTGTGCTGCGAAAGTCTTGAGGCCCTCGCTGTCACTCAGCCCAGCTCGCAGGGTGGTCCAAACACTGAGCCCTCTTTATTCCGTCAAACACACGCACACATGCACGCACGCACACAAACAAACAAACACTCACTGGTGTACATGTAATGACATACGTAACAAAGTATACATAAATACATGGCCTTATATATGACCATAATGAAGCAATCAAATAACCTCAGCGCTTCCCCTCTTCCTGTCCCAAACCGTACACCTAAATATATCGCCGCAGACTCCATCGCACAGCAGCAGAAGGTCCAGACGGAAGGAACGGCACTACACAGCAATCCTTTCATGCTTGGCATTTCTTGTGGCAAAAGGTTTCACTGCAAGGATGCAAAGTTTGACAGCATGGTGTATTAGCCAGTTGGTTGCTGTCATTTAGGAGATGTTTCATTACATGCAAGGCAGGTCGGTGTCACTGATGTGAAGAGAATGTCATTGTTATCATTTTGATTTTACGCTAAAGGTGACAAATATGATGAAAGTTTTTAACATTAAAGGAAACTGCAGAGCTAATGGACGCAGTCTGATATAAAACATCTCAGTAGCCAATTTTACACAAAAATAATAAAACAAATGAGTTAAAGTGCTTTTTGTTTTGCAGAAAATTGGATCAGAATTGCATTACTTTCACACCATGAAAAAAATCACACAAATGGAAATAAAGGGAAATATTTTATGCATTATGACATAAAAGTTGGCATGTGGTGTTTGGTTTGATGCCGATAACTGAGTCTTCCACCATCACAACACAGTGATGGTCTTTTTTTTTTTTCTTCATGCAAAAAGATGTTTTAAATTAAGTTCAAACGTAAGAATTTGTTTCTTTCATCAGTACCAGACCATGACTCGACTTTCCATATCTGCTCTTCCAAAAGACAACAAGCCACAAATTGAGCTCACATGTGATTTATTTGGGCTATTAGCACTGATGT
Source organism: Craterocephalus amniculus (assembly GCA_036024015.1). Taxonomy (NCBI): domain Eukaryota; kingdom Metazoa; phylum Chordata; class Actinopteri; order Atheriniformes; family Atherinidae; genus Craterocephalus; species Craterocephalus amniculus. The sequence goes on from JAVQJG010045488.1 coordinate 10,564, forward strand.
ATCTGGATTAGCTCCACTTTTGTCCTACAGGTGAGGAGGAAATGAGTCATTAATATTGGTGCTACGCTACAGTTCTCCTGCAGCATCACAGTTTGCACTGCAGGAAGTACAAGCCTCCCGCCCCCTTCCCGCTATTAGACATCTACTGAACAAATACTGCAAATGAGCCCTGCTTTCCCCACGAAATGGTAATAAGCCATAATTGCTGGTAATCTGAATACATTAGTCCTAAGAGGGTCCTGTTGCTTTTGTGTGCAATCATGTTAGAGCATGAGGACTACAATATGAGGGAGAGAAATATGTATCTCTATCCGAAAGATGCTGAAAGTCAGATTTTGGTTCAGCTTCTGGATTATGTGAAATTTTACATTACAGTTATATTGTAAATAGATTTTTTTGCATTTATTTGTTTATTGGTTTCAAGTATCTGCGTATTAAAATATGGGCTAAAAAAGGTAGTTTTCGAGATCAAAAAAAAAGAAGAGTTCTGAAATCTGGCCGACATTTGAGGGAGGAAAGCCACCAGACATCTGACATTGTTACAACTAAATGACGGGTGACAGGATAATTTCAAAGTAAGTGAGTAAGTATTTTTTCTACATAGCACCCTACGAGATATAAATCACAAAGTGCTTCACAAAGAAACAGAAAACGAGAGAGAAAACATAAAAAACTAAGTTAAAATATCAAAATATTCTTTTATATTTTGTTGGTCTTCTAAATATTACCTGTAGACAACTCCTTAGCAGAGTTGGTGTTTTCATGCTATTTTTTTCCCTGTGTTTTGTTGAATGGGCTCCCCTCACGAGCATGCTCTGAAAGCTGGAATGCCTTGTTCTCGCTCATTTTTATTTTCTTATTGCGCTCTCTTCTTTCTCTCTGACTTGTTAGCTTTAGAGGCGCCATTGAGTACTTGTGGCTTGTTTACGAGGAACACTGATTCACCCAGTGAGGTTTGGCTTGCTTGTGCGGGGTGGGAGAGAAATATGAATGAATTTACTCCTACACTCCAACCCTCCACTTTGACCCTTTATTCCCAAATTCTCCCATCATCATCGTTCTTCCTCCCTGCTCTTCAGCTAACTCATGTCACACTTTTCCACTGGTGTGTGTGTGTGCGTGTGTGTATCTCTGAGAGTGTATTTGTGTGAAGCCGGCAGTGGCCAGAAGCTCATTTTTGTGGCTGGGTCAGTGTGTATCCCGACGGCTTGCCGGCGTCTCGGGGGCCGGCTCCTCCTTCCCAGCTCCATTTCCTCACCCCTTGGGCCTCTTCAGAGAGCAAGCAGCCATTGCTTAGTCATTTTTTAGATTCTCCAGGACAAAAAGCAGCACTTGCTTTGGGGTATTTATTAAAAATGACAAGGCTGTGTTTGTGAAATCTGTTGAGAAAGGGAGGATCAGTAAAAACGAGGGGGGAAAAAGTTATGTTTCCAAAAACTGGAAAGAACATTTCGAGTGGGTTTCATGGCTGGAGTGGTAGAGGGAAGTGTTGGACTAACATGCAATGGTATCTCTCCAAATATGTCAAAGTTAGAAATATCTGTCTCCCTTCCTGTTGATGGCCAGGTTCTCTATCTGATGTACAAAGCCTGCGGTTACCATAGATACTTCGCATATTGCTTTCTTCTTGGATCTATTATTAAAAGAATTAACCAGATTGAATTCTCAAACCCAATTATGCTGAAGCAAGACAGATATCTATATTTATCCCCACCAGACCACGCAGAACCTAAAGCGAAGAACACAAACTAGATCAACTTTCATTACTCATAGGTATCATGAAAATGGCAACCAGGGACTGGCTATTTTTGTGCAGTTAAAAAGAATTAGCTCCATCTTGATAGTTTATGTGGCAAACAAATCAAATGGTGCACTGTTCTATGCAAGTTCACAAGTTCAGAAAGCCAGTGAAGGAAGGGGGGTGGTATTTGATTTCGCGCTGACACAAGAGGAAAAAGTCGGGGGCTGATGAATGAGAGCAAGAAGGGGAGAGAGATGCAGCACGCAGCACGGAGACAGCAGCATCCTCTGATTCACACCTCATATTTCGCACGGTATTTGGTTTGTTTACAGGCAGGAGTCAGTGGCGGGTTCATTCCTTGTATTCTGGCCCCAAGCAATGCCAGGTAGAAGGCAGTCAAGCTGGACTCCCTGCCCTTCAAAGCAGCACCAAAGCTAGCACAATCCAACAGACTGGGATCTCCAAGTCCTGACAGACTTCTCCCCGATCTCTCAACTCCCATCACATCTTCCCCTTATCCACTTTGCTGTCTAATATGCCACCCACTCTTTGTGTTTTTGGCCGGCCTTTGTCTCTTCAAAAGGCTCCAGTAGAAAGAGCAGGACCTACACCGGAGACTTCTCCCTCTCTCCCACTCTTCCTTCCCTTCTAATCGTTTCTGCAGTTTGTGCTGTTTTGGCGTTGGTGTCCGCGCAGCAAACCTGACCCCTGCAAACCAGACACTGACACATGCTCCCTAGAAACAACCCCCCACCCTTCAGCTATCCTCACTTCTCAGCAAGTACTTCCTTTCCAAACCGGGTGTACCCCCCCAACACCCCCCTCAACACCCCCATCTCTTTTGCAGGCATTTTTTTCCAACTGTCAGATTCTACTTTATAGTGTTTGTGTGTACAGAGACATCCGTGACAGAGCAGCTATTCAGAGCATGTGGAACATGGCATCAATGCCGGATTGCATTCATGAGATTTCCCCTATGTGCACCCGACTTCCATAACACGCCTGCTATCTCCTGCTAAAGCATTTATGCCGACTGGCTCAGGTGTCTTATCTGGTTGCAGTCACAGAGGCTGGAGAACATTCTACTTTGTGACATGAGAAAGCATCTTATTCCAAACTCACATGGAGAAAGTGCAACAGTTTGCCACTGCGCTCTCCTCGCTCACACCGCCTAATCCTCTTAATCTTTAAACATAAAGTATGGCATTTCAATGCTGAGTTTCAATAAAAACCCAATGAATTACTAAACATATGTGAGAATACATAAATAACTCAGAGATAAACTGGAAAAAAAATAAAAAAAAAGTAGAGAAAATAGAAAGAAATAGAGAAAATATCAGGCCTAAGATTTTCGGTCTTCCCCCACAACATGCCTTCCGATCCTTTGAAAGAAGTCATACCGCAGTCTCTGCAGAGCTTCAGCTCTTGTAAATAATCTGACTCTGGGCGCCACCTCAGAATCTCACCCTGGTCCCCAGCCTTGTGGGTGCCATGTCAGTTCAGGAGGTGGGGTCTCAGGGGGGAATATTGAGGGGGGGGGGGGCAAGGAAAGGGAGGAGAGAAGAATGATCTGCTCTTGCATCATCACCAGAAAACTACTTTATGAATATTGCAGAGGGCAGGGAGCATGCATTCAAGATGAAGATCTAAATAAGTGTCCTCTTATCTCATTTTTATCCTCTTTTAAACAAGCAAGGGTTGTTAATGTTGACAAATGCACTGGTTTAACAAACATACCGATTCAATTCAGCTCACCATAAACAAATTGCTTTAAATCCAGAATTGTATACTTGCATGTTTACAATTGTGCAGATTTCTTTTTCTCTGCCCCGGACATTTTGAAGTTTCTCGGCACCTCACTGCGATCTGCAGATCCCTGAAAGACTGTGAGACCCAAGACACAATTGATAGACAGCTGCAATATCTCAATCTTAAGTAATTTTTTCCATGATTTCCAAAGCAAGGAATGTTTCTGGGCTAAAAAAGGGCTAGCTGAAAATGATTATGGAAAAAAACGTCAGGCATTACGGCAAGAGAGAAAATAATAGAAACATGAAAGAAATATCAGGGATGAAACGGAGAAAGAGGGAAGCACTATGAACATTTGAGATAAAGTGAGATGAACATTTATTTTATGCTTCAAAGAAAAACCAAACTACTGCTTTAAGACTTCAGTTTATTGTGAGTGTGACGCATAAACATACAAACGTAGCTCTACACGTGCAGCTTGAGGATTGAGTCTGCAATGACAACTGTGTATAAGTGCCCTACATGCCACGAGGCTTGCAGCGGCAATCAGAAAGGCCACACAAATACAGTACATATCACAAGGCAGGCTAAATGAGCTCTGCGCTGCAAAGGCCAGTCAAGCTAAACTTGACCTGCCCCCTTGGCCCCAAACTTGAACACAGTTGCCAGGTATTCTGATTTCAGTAATGGCACAATCTTTCCTTTACTGTGGAATACAGTACATCCTCCTAAAACTCTCCCTGCTAATAAAGTACAGCACTGCAAAGACGTCAACTCTTTGAGTAACCTTTGGATGGTGAACTTAAAAAATGTCTGCCTCAACAGGAACAGGAACCCAAAGAAATGGTGGAATAAAATAGATGATTATCTATTTTCACCTTTGAAAGTTTGTAAGTTTGAAGGTAAAAACATGAGAATAATACAAGTCAATAAAAACTTAAGGTTCAAATTAACAGATAAAACTGTTGATCTTCAATGCTATTAATATACACCAGTAAAAACGTCGTGTGTCCCTTTGAATACATTCCTCGGATCACTGGGTTTAATCGAACGGTGCATCACAGCCTGCCACAGTTATATTAATAAGGAGGGAATAATTCAACAGCCCACTCAAAAAACACCTGAACAAGACAGACAGCCATTGTGCCGCTCACACTTACAGTCATATGCAAAAGTTTGGGCACCCCTGATCATTTTCAAGATTTTTCTTTATAAATCACTGGTTGTTTGGATCATCAATTTCAGTTAAATATATCACATAGCAGACAAACACA